>VZTV01102703.1:0-26183 GCA_013400875.1 Anhinga rufa
GGGGGGTGAGATTTCCACATTTTTAAAGTTATTTTTATTGTCTACACATCAAAAGGATGGAGTAAAAAGAAACACAAATCTTTAGGGATTAACAAAACTGATAACAGAACAACCTTCACCTCATTTTGGCAGCATAGCTACGAAAACAACAGGGAAATCTCATGGGGTTTTCTATTACTTGAGCTCTAAGCACTACATCCAAATTTAATCCATTTCTTTCATATGTACATATGTAAACAAAGGCTGTAGTCATTAATAAACCATGTCATTTTGCTTAACCTATGATAGATGATAATAAAAAACCCTTTGCTTTCTGATATTTGTTCAAGACGACAGATTATTTAAATTAAACATCAATCCTTACAAACAGAAAAATACTAGTATTTACATAAAAATGAATTTGTTTACATAAATACAGAAAAAAATTATAGCTAAAAACCTCTTTCACGAGCTACACATAAATTGAAACCGTATATCTTCATTGGTCTGTTTTTCCCCTGCTACTTCATCTTATTTTCTACCTTTCTACAACTCAGACACTGAACAGCTAATTCGGTGTCCTTTCAAAATCTACAGAGCACATACAAGCTTTTACAAAATTTCACTTATACCTGGAGACTTTCCTGCGACCCTGGATGCTGAATAATCCATCGTCGCCTTTCAAAATCCATTTTTACTACAAAACATCAACATTACAGTACTTCTGTGCCTCCTCCCTCAGGCAGGTAAGGCATCATCAGGCAGATGAGATGATACAAAACATTTATGTATATACTTACACTTGACACACTACCAAACATACATAACCCATGCTGAATCTATGGAAAACCCCTCCTGGTTTTCTATTTCACAGTAATAGAAGATCCAAAGAACAACAAAAAACAGCGCAAGTAAGGCCATACAGACAGGACTACTAATGTAGAGGTTATTGCTACTACACCGCCTCCTCCTTACACACCTCAAGAGAAAAGAAAGCTACTTCAGACAAAGAAATTTCAGTTCAGAGCAATGTCAAAGTGCTCCACGTGAAGCTACTGTCATCTTTCAGGACTCCAGTGCTTATAAGTCCAGGCAGACTTGAAACACTGACAGATCAAAGTAGACCTGTAAAAGTGGAACACAGCAGCATGGAGGCCTCTCTTAAGGAAAGCTAACTTGGTAATGTTGCACACCCAACTTTTGATTCATACCTTTCCTCAGGCTGACCAGATCATATGAGGTAACTGGATATGCAGATACAATATAGTACACCTTTCATGGTAATGCAAGGCTAGACTCCAGAATAAGGAACAGAAAATTAACTAGAAAGTATGCTCCCTAGTGAGAGGTTGACCCACTAATGCAAGCTATGTTTCCCTGTAGGTCACTAATTCAGAAATTTGGAGAAAAAAAACCAAACAGCTGTGAACTATAAAATAACCAGAGATAATCCAGCAGGAGGTAAAACAAAACAAGACAAACAAACAAATCCCCAGCCAACCAAAAAAGACTTCAAAATCCATGTCAGGTACCCAAGAGAAACTTAACAAGGAAACNCAAAAAACCAGCTGAGCATAAGACACTGATTAACCAACTTCACAAATGGATCCTGCAGTCAAGGTATTCAGGGATAAAGTAGTACCCTCCTCAGGCAGGTAAGTTGCTGGCCGCTAGGAGGAAAGAAAGTGATGATCCAGCAGGAGCCTGGCCGCAGCGTGCAGGCAATGCAGGGGCACCTGCTGCTCTCCTGGAGACCAGCAACCATTCAAATAAGGATCTGCTTCTCCACAACCCAGAGCTGCAAATGAAGTCACAGCTGGGAAGGGAGTGGGCCAGGCAGGGTACTCCAATGTGCCCAATACTACTAGAGCCAAATTTAACTACCCTAGCTCTACATTTGCAGCCTAATTAAATCATTTTTCTAGTATTTCAGGAAGAGAGTACTCCAGTAATTTCGGTGACAATCTGTACAGACTGCCCATAAGACACAGGTGTGTGTTTTTATTGTAAAAGTTCTGCCCAACTATACTGCCTCTGAAACATACCCTGCTTTCCTATTACCAGGAAAATAATATTCTCACAAATAATCTTCATTTACAAGAACTAAAAAAAAGTCCACTTCCCCTCTAGCATAAATATCCAGATTAGCAATTAATTGCAGAAGAAATACATTAACAGATGAACTTCCCTTTGAGAAACTGCAATAAAATGCAAAGTCACACAATGAGACCACACAGGCATCAGCTGCAGCAACAGTTACAGAGACTAGCATTTCTAAAAGCACTCACTTTGTCTATATTTAAAAGTTTAAAAATAAATATTCAGTAAGTTCAAAAAGCATATTGCTACAGTTTTTCTTGGTTTCTTGCTACAGTTCAAAACACTTGAGTTGTGTAATCAGTAAAAATAGTGGGCTTTTTAAAATTAGTCTTACAGGAAACTTTCTTTTAAATGCGCCTTGGCAAAGGCATTTCTGAGATGAGAATTGTGCATGCTATATTCTTACACTTGCTGCTTAAAGTGCTCCAACCTCTAGAAAGATTCTATACATTGATTAATCAAGTGTTATTTGATACGATTATTAGTTGTTCAATTTATTTCATGTCTGACTTTGAGCTACTGACAGTCGTTTCCCATTTTTCCTTCTGATTGAAGAAAGGATATAAGATCTAGTCCTTCCCCAATAGTCAGCCAATCTTTATCATTAGTAGGAATGGCAAAAACATGTTAACATCACAGGTTACGCACATTCACTGGCTTAGGATATCGTAAAACTTTACTCAGGAGAATAGCCACTCTCCATACTTCACAGAGAAATGTATGGAAGAAAAAAAAGCATGTAATTGGAAAGGTTCAACTTAGTTCTTTTTGCCTGCTCCATAAACTTGCACTAAACATTTTAAAACACATCCTCTTCCTATCTTCCTAAACTGCGTATTTTTCACAGCCTTTTTTGCTGTTAATCCAAATTGTTAACTCAAGCCTTAATCAGAACTTAAGATACTACAGCTTAATTTAGATCTCAAAATGTCTTGCATGACTCCAGTTCTTTCTTAAATGCTTAATCTGACACTCAGTGCTGTACCCATTGCTTTCAACGGCTACAAGACCTACTGATTTCACTGTGGCTACTCACAACAGCAAGTCCTACCAGCATCTGTATTTGGTATGCTATATTTATTATTTATAAACAAGGTGGAACTTTTTTGATATCTGTAGAGTAGGTTTATAAAAATGTGCAATATGCTAGCCAGAATTTAACATCTGACCAAGGATCACAAGAAGCAACGGTTGCAGACAATGGAGATAATGAAAAATCACCATGGTGAATGCAGGTGCATTTACTCTTGCATTGTTTGCGATTTTTTTTCCGTCATGTAAAATCTTTTAGGATTACATTGCGACGTTTTCAAAAAGTACCTCTCCCCTTTACTTCCAAAACAGTTTTTAGAAAGGCAGCAAAGCAAGAAAAGAAAAAGAATCACTTTGAAAAGCAAATGCAAGGCAGGCCCTCTAAAGTGTAATGAAGAAACTGGGGGGAATCCTCAAAACCCCCACATTTCTTTCAACACACAAGGCTTGAGAAGAGCAGAAAGGATCAGTTGGAGCAAGAAAATGTCCAATTTTAAGAACTGGGCAAAGGCATGTACTCCACAGAACTTCCAAATAGAAGAAATTTTAATTTGTGTAACAGAAGTGATGGAATGAGTTACCAGAGCAGTTAGACAAAGCGGCAAGGAAGAGTAAGTGTATTAATTATATTCTACAGGAATTGCAAATTTAGCATAAATACTTGCAACGTTTAAGTCATAAACAATTTGAAAGTTAGGACAAAAGTGGCATGCTCTTTAGAAATGTTATAAAAATGTAACTGTCAGGATTTGACCATGTTTCTTCAAAAGTGTCAGCGAGGCAGCAATGTTGCTTTTCAACAACCATGAATTTAAGAATCCATTTATTAAGCCCAGTAACTGTTGTGTTCTAAAAGCAACTACATCACTTGAAAGAATTGGTTTAGACAAAGCACATCTAAGATTTATGCTCCTTTACAGAATCCTGCAATGCTGTAGGCAAGATTCAATATATTCATTTCAAGGGAAGTTTACATGGTGGTGGTAGGTAAATTGTCTCTTGAACCACACACAAAACTAGTAAGTGGTTGAAACTTGGATCTCAATAATGAACCTCTATTAATGTATAGACAGGTGGGAAATCCAAGTCCCCACTATCACAGAAGGGATTCAGCTAGCATTATCGAGATATATGGATCAAGTTTCCCTAGGAAACAATTGCACACACAAATCAATCTCATTCCACAGCGAAACACTGGAAGGCTGAGAAACACACTAGGTACATCTTCACTGGCAGTCTGGATGGCCCCCTGTGTCACTTGAGGCCTGCTCCATTGGTGGTCCCCAGAAAACATCAGCTAGATCACTTATCAGTTAACTTCCAGAAACTTAACTAGTTTTCTCCAAGAAAAAGTTGCTAAAATACTTTGTCATTAAACTCCAGTGTAAACCAACTCCAGATAGATACTACTACAGCTCTCACTTAGCAACTGTCTATGGGTCACAGAAAGCCATAAGAAAATAGTCAGGAGAAAACTCAAATTTCTAACAGAGTGTCATCCTGAAATACAGACTCCTCTTTACTTACCAACCACATACACCATTACAGTTCTTTCTTACTGACTGTAGTGCATCGTTCTCAAATTACTGTCACCAGCATGTTAATAAATTGTCGTCACATGACATTAAACAGGTACTACATTAACTGACGCATTTCCAGGTTGTCGCATCTATCACACAACACAGAAATAAAATTGTACTTCCTGCTAATATATATTCTATTCCAATGCTTTTTCTGAAATTTGGGGAACATCTCAACAGTTAAGCAAGCCTTCCACATGCTTCAAATCCTGTACAACTTGCTTTGTTAGTTTTACTATCATGAAACACCTACATTGATCAGAAGATGGAAGTATTTCCATATAAATCAAACCAAACAGGACAATGCAGAGAACACAGCAATTGTTTATGCTGCAAATTGAGTACTTAACAAAATCTCATACTTTGTAGTAGATGCAAGAAGCAGACAGAAGAAACAGAAAGACAAATACTGAATACAGTCAAATTTCATTCGGCCTCCTAATATTATTTATAATTACTTTATGCTAGCAATCTATGTAGTCTCTAGAAGAAACATGTACTTCAGTTAACAGAGGAGATAAAACACGGAAGGATGGATTTCAGAAAATAGCCAACAGTGGGACAATTAAGAGACCATGGCAAAAAGAAGGTCCACAAAAAAAGTCCAGTGAGTTTCCCTGTCTCGCAGGCAACCATTCCGCACACAGGCTTGAGTTCTCTGACACAAACACACACGCAGAGTCACTTCCCTTGACTTCGCTTCTCCCACTCAAAATCCCACCATTTTATTCAGTGGACCTGTGCCTTAGACAATGACCTTACCTTACAATATATCACTATTCAGAACTGAAGACCAGCTGCTTCTCTGCAAAACTCTCACAGCAAACTTTCACCTGAGAGATTCAGAGGACAAAGTCACTGTAATCACGTTTTACCCTGCACTGTCAAAGTTATTACCTTACTAACCTTGTATGTGCATATTATAAAAATCATCCATTTACGTTACAGGAAATTACTTTAAGTTAACACTGGGAACACAACACCTGAAATGAATTTCAAGTGACAAGACCATCATCAATCATACTTTCTCAACATTAATGCCACTACATAAAGCCTTCTGCTTCACTGCTTGAAAACATAGGTGTTTTAGGAAGAAAATGTTTTGCAGGTGGTGCCATGTATACTGATACTTTTCCCAAATTAGGAGGTCCTTTGAACATATAGCATAAATCAACCAAAATAGCATATCTGACTAATATTTAATTTTGAAAGACAAATCTTTACAAATACTACTAAAGGTAGAAGCAACTTACTTGATCCATATTTCTAACAATTTTGAAGACTACATCCCAAACAGGGAAAGGAATAAACAAAAATATACATAAAAATTAGAAAACACCAGTGAGGTCTTCCTTTTGTGCTAAGTCCTCAAAATCTAACAATTTGATTTGTAGTCAGTTTATCAGATTACATGAGATGATACTGCTAACTAATAATGCGTAAGCATTAAATTAAGAAGAAACACGTTATCAAAATTGTACATATTAACATTGGAATCTTGATTTTTTTATGGTACTAGTTTGTGTTATTTTCAGTTAATATTTTAAGTCGCATACAGTTCCTATGAGATGTTTTGATGAAGTATTTTCACAAAAGCAACTTTTTGCAGTAGAGTTATAATACAAAGACCAGCCAAGTTATTACTTCAATTGCTAGGCTCATGATGGGGGGAAAAGGGGGTGGATTTAAATACAAGTATGACAAATCTACTGAAAAAACGCCATTAGACTATGAATAGAAAGTTCAGTCAATGCTATAATCGATAATTACAAGTCTTTGTAAAATAAACTCTTCAAATCCACAACAAAAGCACTCAGGCTACACAGGAATATTTACACATTCACATTTGCTTGTAGCTTTAAAATATAACATTCAACAAGCACTAAAACTGTAGGACAAAACATTTTCTGAACTGCAACATTCATTAAGATAAGAATGATGTAATGATTCAATCTAGTTGATGCTAACACCTGACATCCCAGTCAAAGTCAGGTTTTTCAGTATCTATTAGCCCCACCTCTAGAATTTATCCAAGAGCCATTTCAGAGGAGGAGAGCAGGAAACAGAGAAGCTAACACGACTGCGTGAGCTGGAACCAGAGTGCTGAACCTCCTTTCCTCCAGTATCCAACCTCAGCAGATCTACAAGCCTAGAGACCAAAAATTAAGACAGCCAAGGTTAGCCCACCACAACTTAAAGGCCAAACTCCCCCTCAGCTGCTCACTCACTTCCCCTCCCCTCAATGGGACAGGATGAGAAAGCTCATGGGTCGTGATAAAGACAGGGAGATTGCTTACCAATTATCACTGCAGGCAAAACAGACTCAACTTGGGGAAAATTAATGTAATTTACCGTCAATTAAAATAGACTCAGGTAGTAAGAAACAGAGACAAACAATAAAACAATGCCTCTCCTCCCCTCTCTCCTGAGCTGAACTTCACTCCTTCACTCCAGACTCCGCCACCTCCCACCCCAAGCAGCGCAGCCGGCAGAGGGCAGGGGCACCTATGGTCGGTCCATAACAGCTTCTCTTTGTGGCTCCTACCCACTCATATATTTCCCCTGCTCTGGCATGGTCTCTCTCCCATGAGTCCTTCAGAAAAAAGAAAGTCTGCTTCAGCGTGGGCAGGTTGTGGTTCCTTCAGGAACTCTCCACCTGCTCCAGTGTGGGGTTTTCACCAGTGCCACGAAGATCTGCTCCAGCATCATGGAGCCGCTCCTCTGACCTTGGAGTTCCCTCTGCTGCTTCTCACCCCTTCTGGTTCCCTCCTCCTCTCTCTGTGTGGTGGTTTGCCCTTTCTGAAACACTTCTCAACAGAGGCTCCACCACCGTGGCTGTGGGGCTCGGCCGTGCCCTGGGGTGGGTGGGCCGGAGGCGGCTGGAACCAGCTGTGTCCGGCACGGGGCAGCCCCGGCCGCTTCTCAGAGGCCGCCCTGCAGCCCCCGCTGCTGCCAGCGCCTGGGCACCTGCACCCAGTACACAGGTTTAGTCAAAACTACTAGTGCTATTTTAATAATAAAAGAGGATTTTATGTGCTCAACCTAAAACCATAATCTCGATATAAAGGATTTTCTGATCAATCATACAGAAGAGTATTTGTATCAGACACTAAGTACTAAATGGTACTATGAGAAAAGTAGTTCAAAAAACCTAAATGCATCTTCATAAATTACATAATTTCTGGGGATCCAACATTACAGGGAAGCTCACACTGAATGCTGCAACACTTTGGGCAGGTGGGAGACGTCGTCCACCCCTCCGCCCATTGCAGCTAACCACACGGGGCAGGAATTGCGGAGGGAAGCTGCTACCCAATGCAAACTCCTGTTCAAACAAGACAGACAACTGCTAATGTAATATTAAGTCATTTTCACAATTATTTGAGGACACTGCTGATAAAGGCAAGTCCTAACCAATGATTCAGCAACCTCTTCTCTCCTTTCCCCGCTTTGTCCCATTTCAGATTTCCCTGGAGCAATCTGCTTTGTGCAGTGCCAATTATAACACCGCTCTGATATAGATCTGCAGGTCTGAACTGTGACACTAAGACAAATCTTCTGATTTCAAGAAATCAAAAATTAAAACAACTATCCTCAAAAAAGGAGATCCAATACTGCCAATAATTTCACAGCCTAAGTTCACCACATGGCTATAACTAAAATTACCAAAATGCAGCATAGCATTACTGCAGAAATGTTTGTGTATTAGCGTAAACACAGTGAAACCCTCATGAATAAAATATAATGCAATTTAAATTAATAAAAGTTTGCTTTAAGTTATAAAACAATTGTAGAGCTAATATGACAACTTACACAAACTACAGAAAACGTTTAGGCTTTCTACAGTTTAATCATCATTAATGGCACAAAGGAAATTATTTACTCTCGAATGGGTCAGAATACAGAAAGACAGTCCTTGCAGTATTGATTTTGTACATAAAATGAACTCTTTCAGCTGCATTTGGAATTGTCAAGAAGGCTTGAATAGTATTAACACCCCCTATTAATTGAGCCTCAAGGAATAGCCACATAGTCGAGATGTCAAACTTATTTTTAAAGGATGAAACAAAACATATGACTGCTTCGTGAGATTGACTAGTAAGCAATTAAAGCCTAACTCTGACTAAACTGAATTTGTGCCAGTGTCAACATACTTTTTTAAAAGTCAGTACTGAGAATTATTTACTGTCCTCTCAAAGCTCAGCATCAACACATCAATTCACTCTCATTATATTCCTCCTTTATAACCCCGGCTAGAATCACCCTGTAACATGCAGGACGGTGGTAATGTGAGCCTGCAATGTAGTGAGCAACATAACAAGACTAGGTGGCCACCCAAATTATTCAATGCCTTGGAGACCTAGAAAGAGTAGATTTTGCACAAGCACACTCCCATGAAGTGTAACAGCTTCAGAGCAACTTGGAAAAGGCAGGGCAGGCCTTCACCATGAAATCATTTCTGTGTAGGGACAACCGCTTCCAAAAACCTCTGTGTGTGACTGCTTGGAGCAGCACCAAACAACCTCCGAGAGGCAAAACAAGCACCACAGTACAAGTAATCAATAACACCACACAAACAACCCACACTGGATAACTATGCTGCTTTAACCTTGAAGAACTGAAGCACAAATGAAAGCCATAAGAAAGATTCCTCAAAACTACATGCCTGAAATACCTTCCTTCCACTACCTACATTTAGGGTATTTTGTCCCTTAGAAGCTTAGACTGTCAGAGCCAGAAGTATTGGCCAAAGTCAAACTACCCCATAGAAGACTCAAGTATCTAGCCTAATTCTGTGACCCTGTGAAGATAAAAACCGCTTCTTTAGAAATAGCATTCAAGTCTAATTTGGATTATCACACCATTAAGATCTTTAATTCTCAAATTCTAATAAAACAAGGATTGCCCATTAGAAAGTACTGAGAACAAAATGCAAATAGCCAGATGCTGCAAAAACACTAAAACATACTCCCAAAAGCACACATAAGTAATGCTTACCAAAGTAGTAATGTTATCAAAATACATTAATTAAGAGACAAATTAAATAACAAATTAGCGATGCTGTTTAAGGCTCTATTACTTATTAATTAAGTTTGGCCATGATGCACAACTTCCATGCGAAGTCATGAAGACCTCTGTACTATAACAGTGCCTGAAATTCAGCACATTTCTTTTGATTGATGTCTCCTTTGCAGCAGACACATACTAACATCCATGTGCTACAAAAGCATTATCAAGCACTACCAAGCCAGCTGTACTTGCAGAATTTAGGCCTAGATCAAACAGTATTTCAACAACTGCTTTTCACAAACAATACTGGAAGTGTGCTACTGTGTCAACAACTGCTTTTCACAAACAATACTGGAAGTGTGCTACTGTGTCATCACTTCTATTGAAATGTGCCTCTTCACTCCAGATAAGGCTGAGGAAAATCGCTAAAGATTATCCTCCTAATTTGTATGTTGTGGAACAGCAGCTATTACCATCTTCAGATTTTAAAAAGATTCCTTATGTACTATTCTTTCTTTAAAAGGGTACTCTTAGTTTCACTGAAATGTAATTGATTATTATTGTTTTGCTCCAGTGAAAACTACACTAATTATCCAGCTACCTAGTGTCACACTCCAGTTATGCCTCCATTTGGTATAACAGAATAACGTTAGAATGACCTGCTAGATTTTTTGCCCTCATTTCCAAAAGACTCAATTTAATAATATTCCTAGCATGTCTTCACAGTGCACTGTGTGGGTTAAAATTAGCTGAAACAGCTTATTAAATATGCTTTCAGAACTAAGTTGTAATCAAAACCCCACAACTTCACAAATCACTAATCTTTTTTACTCCTTACTCTGAAAATATGGCGAACTTTAATAAACAAAACGTATGTATTAAAACTAAAAACTAATACAAACCTGAAATACTGCAATAACTTCAAACATAGCAGTTTTACAGAAGATAGTTTTCCAAGCTCATAAGAGCGTTAAAATTTCTAAATCTTGACTGCAGAGAATAATATAAAGAAGTACTTTACTATAAAGCAGCCATTGGCTTTAACAAAGTAATCTGGGTTAAATGAATTATATATAAGATAGTGTATATTCTTAAGAAAAAGTTGCAGATTTTTCCTCAAACTGAAAGTCAGGTAGCCTACTGATTACAGTTCCTACTGTGTTTCAGACTTCTCCTCAGCTACTCACAAAACAGGCAAATTCCAGAAGTCCATAAGCTTCTCAAAAGTTCTCTTAAGTAGATGCAGATAACTTAGCCACATTTTTATGGAATACTTTCATTGGTTTTAAATCCCACACAAGTGTTATCAGCTTTCAACAAGAACATTATGCATCAAGACGTCTCTAGTTGCAGTTGTATTAAAGAGTGCTAATGGAAATGTTCACATAAGTGTATCACCATTTTTACTGCATGTTAAATAATTCCACAGGCTCCAGTTATATTCAAAATTAACAAATTAGAAAATTAGCATACTGGTAGCTTCTTAAAGGAATACATTTTTCCTTCACACTGTTTGTTTACTAAACACTCATGGTCAACCTTGATATTAATGTGACATAGCAAAATAAGGCTTTGAAAATCTTTTTAAAAAGCAATCCAAACTACCTTCATGTTATTCAATGCTGTATTTTCTAGGACTAAAATTCTGTGCATTATACATGATCACCAACTTTTAAACCCTGTGAAGAGAATATTGTAAAACTAGCAGTTCCTAAATTGATCACCAAATTACTAACAGAATATTCACATACAGTATTTACCATAAGCATCCAAACTAGATTTGATACCTCAAGCATTCATACAATGAAGACTTTATTTTGCCAGGCACGTTCTGACTTACCCTCATTTCAATTCCCACTAACAAAAGAAAAGAACCACAAATCACTATTTTACTTGTTTCAACAAAACACTGTTGCAAAACATTGTGGGAGAAAAGATCGATACAAAGAGAAAACACAGTCGTCTGTATGGGGTTAACATTTTGAATGAAAAGCCACATTACCCTCTATGTGGGAAACAATTTTAAAATCCTCTAGCAGAAACTTCTTTACAACGCATATCACATGCTAAATTCCATTTAAAATTCATGAACTCTCTGCTCATAATGAACTTTTATTTAGTGCTGTCAGCACTTTTGATAGGGTTTCTGGTATTCTCCAGATAGAAGCAGACAAATTTAAAAATCCAAAAGGCTACTGTCCAAGGGTATCACTAAACAATGGAACAAAGGTTGTAAAAATGACACTTTATCAGACTTACCGCCAGTGCTCTAGATAACTTTGTTCTATAGTTATTCAGAACAATCACATCAATGTCCTTAAGTGGCACATATGCAAAGCCATCTTTAATAAACACTCTTCTGGCTCTAAAAAGATCCACAGCATCTGCAAGTCCAACCTGAGAAAGAAGAAAAACCTACACTGTGGAACAGCAAAATAATGCAGTAACAATGTTTACAACTCTAAGATTCAAGATGGACCAGTAAAGCTTTAAGTCATTCTCTGTCTTTTAACGAAGCTCTATCCAGGCAAAACACAAAGATTTTTAAATTTTATGTTGACTTTGGAATAGCTGATCATTACTTTGGTGGAAAAATCTAGTTTACTTACAGAAAGTCATGCAACTAGGCAAAATAAGCTACTTTAAAGTTTGTATCTATGATTATTAGTCCAATTATGTAGCTTTGCATCACTGATTTGATATTTGAAAATGGATTTCTGTTGACCTTTTGTTTCAGGCATCTTGAAATATTTGATTCGTGTAAACTACATATAAAAGGTCTTAGAAACAGATCTGGAACCCAACCAACTTCGCTCCAAAGAAGATTCAGTGGTCTACGTTAGATACTTCTTTCCTCTCCCCTTGCTCTCTTGTAAAAATAATTTCAGACTAATACAATCAGACCAAACCTAGTTTCATCAACGGACGTTTGAGAACGTCTCCATCCTGAATGGTCTGTCAGCCAGGCAAGTCATTTGTCGGGGAAATATTAAAAACTTAAGACCGTTTTTGTGGCAAAAGACAAGAGATGGCAGAAGAGGACAGAAGATATTAATAGTAGTTTAAAGTTCCCTTCATTCTCCCAGTCCCTCCCTCTACCCTTATACTGACATGAAGAGGAAGAACACTAATTAGTCTCAGTTAATTTAGATACTTTGATTAACTGTTATCAATAGTATTATGTAAACTTAAAATTAGTAACTCCAAGTTTAACTGAAAGAGAATGAATGCAAATCTGTGGAATTTATCAATTTCTACTTACCTTGTAGAACATTTGTTCTTTTACTTTAGGCATACTGAGGCCGGGGGTTGATGTACACAGATCATTTGCCAATTCATTTTTCAGGTCTTCACTAATCTAAAATTAAGAGCTTGTTTTAAAACTGCTGAAATACTTTAGAATAAGGCAGAGTGTTTTAATTAACATGAACTAAAAGATTACTTAATCTGTAAATATATCAACACTTTAGTTGACAAGGGAAAAAATTAAATATTCAGCAAGTGATCACTAATAATTAATTAAGCAGAAAGCAGCAAAACACTAGTGGTCAATGGTGTTAAATAACCTCCCTTCTGAAGCAGTAGTGTAGGTTTTTAAAATACAATAATTTTAAACATTAACACAAGAAATATAAACCATACTTTTTAAAAGTCAATTTCTCCAAAATAAAACTTGTGACAACCCCTGCTCATATCTAGATTCACTGTATGCATTAAAACA
Organism: Anhinga rufa; assembly: GCA_013400875.1. Taxonomy (NCBI): domain Eukaryota; kingdom Metazoa; phylum Chordata; class Aves; order Suliformes; family Anhingidae; genus Anhinga; species Anhinga rufa. The sequence goes on from VZTV01102703.1 coordinate 13,423, forward strand.
AAGCATTATGGCTCAATAGCAATTAGTAAGGACTTAAAACAACATTTTCAGATTTTTAACAAAACCATCAGTTTCAGCTCATTTTTAAATCCAGACTTTAAAAAAAGACATATCATCTTGTATTTATGGATTTAGAGCTCTTTTTTTTTTGTTGAGCAGCAAGAACAATGGTATACTTATTGTTCTCCAAATGTTAGTGCTTTTTCAGTTCTTTAAACAGGTAAGTTAAGTAGCAAAGTTCTAATTTAACAACTTGAAAGCACTTAAGCCAAAATTTCTAGGTTGAAAAATCATGGACAATGTTACACTTCCTAATATAAAAACTTAAATACTGCATATACATAAATTTATATATATTATGCTTCTTGACTATCAATAACGCACCAAATACAGCAGAAAAGCCACACTTAAAGTTACCATATTGTAATGATTTTACTAATCAATAAATCATTTGGGGGTTTTATTCAACAGAAAACGATTAACAACAAAGTTTGAAATCAAATTGTTCTGCTTTAAATAACGATTAAACTCAGGCTTTAAAACCTGAAAACAGTAATAAATAAACAAAATTTAAATCATAAATAATCCACTCCGATAAAACAGATCATACACACTGGTAATCCAGCAATGATACCTAGTAACTTAACTGCATGCAACAACAGTCTTAAATACTTGCACAATATGTTCTTAATAAGTATAATGGAAGTAGTCCCTGACTGGAAGGGATTAAATGTCAAGGAACACAGAATACCTTCCCAAAACACAGATGGACACAGATGTCACCAAAGTATAACAGACTGCGTGACACTGCTCTACAGGAACTGGATGCGTCCTCCAGTCCCTATGGAGAGGTTATATAAGGCTACAGTCAAGATAGTTTTTAGAGACTAGTCAGGAACCAAGCCAGAGCTATCACATGCAACAGATATCCAGACTCCAAACGCAAGATTAAAAAGGCACTCAGTGTCCTTCCTCTCGAAGGAAAGGGAGCGGCACAAGCAGTTCAGTTTCTTCTCTGAATGGGGCAGAATATCTAATTTGTTGACCAACACTTCTATGCATTTAAATGGGCATTTAAACAAAACTTTTTTCTTTCATCTCAGCTAAAAAACCGAGAAAATGAAACAAAACAAAACACTTCTCTTGGAAGTCATAGAATTATAGAATACCAGGTTGAAAGGGACCTCAAGGATCGTCTGGTCCAACCCTTCTTGGCAAAAGCGCTGTCTAGACAAGATGGCCCAGCATCCTGTCCAGCTGAATCTTGAAAGTACCCAGTGTTGGGGAAGTCATAGGAAGGACCCTTTAAGTTCAAACTTGAGGAGTAGCTCAGCAAATCAGCTCTATGAAAGCGATTTGATAGATGCATATGGAATGACCAAGGCAGTGATGTCTAGAAGGCTTATGGTTACCCTGTTCACATCCTGATGTAATCTGTAGTGCTCCCTCAGGAAAATCAGCTTTAAAAATAACAATAAAGCTGCCAGCAAGGCAGAAGAATGTAACTCGGAAGACAGAAGAGACACACAATAGCATTATCTTTCAGCATGTGAAAATCTAATGCTCTGGGGAAAAACAGCCTGCGAGGTAACCATATTTCTTTAACAAAGTAGCAGTATCAAAACAATTAAATGTGTTTCTATAAATGATATGAGAAAACACTTTCTATAAAATACTCTCGCTAACAATCTTATTTGTTAGTCTTTGAAAGATTCCCACTTTTCAATCGTGACACCTTGGAACTACATACAAACTTCACACAGTGCTAACAAAGCCCTGATACTCCTTCCAGATGATATAGTTCTTGTTTAAATAAGTCTAAGTCACCATTATCAGCCTGCAAGCTTGCCTTTCATCTAGTATGGACCAAAGTTTTAATTTTAATTCTAGAATAGTGACTTCCATTTTTCAAATGTAACAGTTTCATGGTTTCTGAATAGAAATTGCTTAAGAGCCCAGTCTACCATGTCATTCCAAACCCACGGTGAAACTGTATTCGAATAAAAAGAGTACAACATATTACATAGCTATAGTGGTTACAATTGCATTATTTCTCCTAGGATATCTCCCTAAAGAAATGTCAAACCAAGCCAAGGACAGGAGTTTTTTACAGAAAGCCATTAAAACAGTCCAGTGACTGTTTTACAAACAGACTTGCAATATTGGGGGAGAGAATGAGAAGAGGGAAAGGCAAATATTCCTTGCTTATTTGCTTCTCAAAAAACAATTAGCTCATTTTCACCAACAAAACCATTTTATTCAGTATTACATTTCAAGGGGTTTTTAATCTTTTTATATAAGCATAAAATAATTATACTGACTGACTCCAAAACTTCACAAGCTGCTAGATCCTTCTTTATTGGTAATTTGACCATATCCATCTTGTACAGATGTAAAGTCACAGTGATTTTAGGTTTTCTTGCATCTCACTAGCAAAAAAATTTAACATTTAACGCCAGTGATCCTGGTGAAACCTCCAGAAAAACAGGTTAACAGGCCATGACTGAAGATTTGGATAAGACTGTGGTACAGCGTTACCCAAAAATAATAAAAAAAAAGTTTCATCAGAAATGTATTTTTAAAACAAACACAAATATTATTGCAAAATAATATCTATCATATAAATAAATAATACTTATAAAGCTGTTAAATAATTTACTTCTTACAGCCTCAAGTATCTTACAGGTCAGGCAAACCTTCAGCAGCGCTACAAACACTTTGCTCCTGCCTTTTCACCAAATTCCCATTGCCTTCATGTCTTCAGCTAATGGAGAGAGAGGAAGAAGAAACAAGGATATCTCCAGCCCCTAAGTAAAGCTGGGAGATGACTCCAGAACGCATTTAAAAGTAAAGCTTGCTTCCCTTAAGACCAGGATAATAAAAATAACCTTGCATTGGCATTAAGGATTTCACCACTTTCACATAAAATTGTGTAAAAATGACTGAAGATGCAATGTAATGAAAATAAGCTCCTTATAGTCTAAACTCAGACTCAAGCTTTCAGTTAGGTCATGCCTGTATCTCTGTATACAGAGCATCATGAAACACGTATCCAAATTTTTCTTGGTTCTAGAAAAGCTTTTTTCTTTTCTTTTTTTTTTATTTATTTTAATAAGAACATACAGTTTGTACATTTAATAATTTCATCCCTAAAATGGCACCCGCAAGAACACATTCCGGTAATCATTAAAAAATTAGACACAATTAACATGCATCTTTTAGGATTCTAATCAAGATTGGAAAGATAAGCAGACTGTTTAACTTTTTACAGCGCTCAATGATGTTCACTAGATAAAATCTGGGATGCTCAGAAGATTAAAAAAAAATTCAATAGAATTCTTCTGAGGGTGTCATCTGGTGCTCATCTGACCCTCACACTGAACTGATTCAGCTCACCCCACAGAAAACAATTCACTAGTTTTGCCTTGTTAGTTCATTGACAGTTTGAAACTGCTCATCACCAAGTCAGTCCAAGGCACAAACAACGAAAACCAGGAGAAGGATCTTTCCTTTTCAGTGACAGTGGGTCACATTCATAGCTTGAAACAATTCAACACTTCATCATAAGTTTTTAAGACTTAGAAAAATTTAAAAAAATCAAGACATGAAAAGGGAAGGTATGAGAGAAAAGGAAGAAAGCAAGGATTTGGGACAAGTTGCATTATTTCTAGTTTTCTTGCTTTCTACGTGCAGTTTATTCATTGATTTTAATCACAGAATTGTCCTGGAAACACAAAGACACATAAATTTAGATTAAAATATGAATAATTTAATATGTAAGGCTTGGTTAAACAAACACTGGCAGTGAGGCAGTCTAAAAACTTCAAAATAAATTTGATATCCCTACTCTGTTTTAATGAAGAGATGAAGATGCATGCACACATTATACTCCTATACATGCACAACTACTTAGTTTTGCTGTTCCTTACTGGGAGACGTAGAAACAAGAACTTAATGCACAAGTCCTTTCCCTTTCCAAGACTCAGCTTCAGGTATTTACGTGCACACGTCACTGGTGTCCTTAGAAAGTGAACTTTTTAAAGCTTGCTTTTAGTCACTGAGCAGCTGATACTCAAATGGCACAACACCCTTCTCAAGAAGAGATGGTGTAAGTTTCTCAACACCATGCTATATTACAATTTTAAGTATCAAACAGACAAAACCATAATTTCCTAGTCAACCTTCACCATTGTCACACAGCACAGTACAAATTAATACATAGAACTAGAATACAAAAGTATTAACCTAGATACCTGTATTGGGTTTGCATGGTACAGTTTGGGTAGCAGGGGGGCTACAGGGGTGGCTTCTGTGAGGAGCTACTACAAACTTCCCCTGTGTCTGACAGAGCCAAGGCCAGCTGGCTCCAAGACCAACAGAGCCGCTGCTGGCCAAGGCCAAGCCCATCAGAAACTGGTGGTAGCGCCTCTGGGATAACAGATTTAAGAAGGCGGGCGGGGGGGGAAACCCTGTGCAGTTGCAGCTAGAGACAGGAGTGAGAATATGTGAGAGAAACAACCCTGCAGACACCGAGGTCAGTGAAGAAGGAGGGGGAGGAGGTGCTCCAGGCGCTGGAGCAGAGATTCCCCTGCGGCCCGTGGTGAAGNCTGGAGCAGGTTTGCTGGCAGCACTTGTGACCCCATGGGGGACCCACGCTGGAGCAGTCTCTGTTCCTGAAGGGCTGCACCCCGGGGAAAGGACCCACGCTGGAGATGTTCGTGGAGGACTGTCTCCCATGGGAGGGACCCCACATTGGAGCAGGGGAAGAGTGTGAGGAGTCCTCCTCCTGAAGAGGAAGGAGTAGAGACGAAGTGTGATGAACTGACCACAACCCCCATTCCCCATCCCCCTGTGCTTCTGGTGGGGGGGAAGTAAGAATGGAGGGGTGGGGGGAAGGTGTTTTAAGATTTAGTTTTTATTTTCTCAATACCTTGCTCTGATTTGATTGTTAATTAATTAAACTAATTTCCCCAAGTTGACTCTGTTTTACCCGTGACAGTAATTGCTGAGTGATCTCCCTGTCCTTACCTCGACCCATGAGCCTTTCATTATATTTTCTCTCCCCTTGCCCTCCTGAGGAGGGGAGTGATAGAGCAGCTTTGGTGGGCACCGAACGTCCAACCAGGGTCGAACCACAATACCATTGAATTTAAGAATATAAGTTTAAAGTGTATTCAACTGGTTAGTGAATACTAGCTTGATTAGTTCCCTACATCCGTGAAAGGGAAGCTGAACAAAAAAATTACTACAGATTACTCTAGAAACATCACCATGTACAGAGTTGCACATGACTAACGCAAGATCCTTATGAGAAATACGGCAACAAGTTTTCTTCCATTTACAAATCAGGATGCTAATGACAGACTCAATTTTACAGAAACTCGTTAACAAACATTTCTCTAGATTCAATCACAGGATTAGCAGGGAACAGTATTTCAGTGTTTACAGACCATTTTATGAAGCTTACATCCAAAACAGCAGCTAGTAAATTCTACTTGCAGTGTAATTACATCCTGCACAAACTATCCTACCAGCTTTTATGCTGTTGTACTAAGGAACAATATAAACATTTCCAAAGTTACTGCATTGACTGCTATGTGAAGAAAAAAAATCCATTTTGGAAACATTCTAACCTCAACCACTACAAAAGAACTTAACACCTTGATTATCCAAAGAATTTTTTTTTCCTCTTGAACAACATATGGATATAATTTTAAAAAATACACTGTTGTCTTCCCAATTTTCTCTTCCTTTATGCCCCTAAAGAATGTCTAAAATATTTATAGAAAAAGAGAGGACACTTGATGACACTATTCTCCTTGCCTATACTAAGTTTCTTCCAGGAATCCAAAATTGCTAAGAACTGAGGACTTACAAGGATCAGGTTAGGACTTGCTATTCTTTCATCATTTTCAAGCCATTAGATAAATGGTAGTCAAGTGTCACCCGATCAACCACTGAGTGTTAGAGTACATTATCACACAAGTAGCATGCGTGTCCTTCCCACCTCTTCCATCATAAGCTGAAGAACGTCACGTAGAAGATACCCATTCTCCACTGCCTTTCTGGTACAGCTGCCATTTCACGTTACTTTAGAAAACCAGGGCTACAGCACAACATCTGCTTCAGGATTCAGACTGCATTCCAAATGTTGTTTTCAGCTAGATTAGGAGGAAGGATGTTTTTATTCATCATCTCATTTTTATTGCAGCCTTTTCTGCAATTTTTATTTCAAAGCACGTCACTTTTTTGAAACCAGAAGAGAATGTGCTTCGAAACAGAAAGTGTGTATAGTACCCAGTACAGAAGGATCCAACCTTAGAGTGACCTCTAAAGGTCCCATTTAATTCCAACAATGAACAAAGCTATTTAATAAGAATCATACTGCTCTAATGCACCAAAGGGGCATCAGTAACTGTACAGTTTGTGTTTTAGTTTGACTTCAGTTTCACAAATCAATTTTAAGCAATAAAAGCTACCTTCTAAGGTATTTAGATTTCTGCAGATAATCAGCATCTGTTTCTAATCAAACCGAGATGATTACCAAATTAAAACTTTTAATTAGCATTTTGCATAATTTACAAACTGTTGTTCATTATGTTTATGAAGGTGAAAAGGGACATCCCCAATAGCTATATATTCTTCAATCACATTTATTACTTAATTCCACAATTTTATAGAACATCACCAACACCATATGTGCAAATAAATACATGCAACTAGAATTACTGCAGCAAAATGCTAGTTTTCCCCATGACTAATAACAAAGTCATGCTTATAGTTCGAGGATCCGTTAGAGAAGGGTAAATAAAAACCCTTCACCATCCATCCTGCCAGTGCACAAAAAATGGCAAGTGCATGTTCTCCTCCCCCTCCATCCAACACTTAATATTCTCCCGTGAATCAAGCTTTATTAAAAATCTCTATATGAGAATACTATAATTTGTTTTAAGCCTAAATGTTTTAAACAAACGTCACCCTGTCTACCCATCCTTCACAATGTTAACTCACTAGAATACTTGCATTGCTTTGCAATCCACCCAATTATTTTATGGGACTGCTTGACAAAAGACATTACTTCACTATTACTTTGCAAATAGACCTGCCAGTTGGCTTACCAAATCCTCAGGCTGCCATGCAAGAGCCTAAAGAGTACTACCTACTGGTTGAACTGGATTCCCACACCATTAATAGTTCTGAGGAAAGAGGTCTCCTCAGGATATTCTTCCCCTAATACATAACTACAGTCAAACAAGAGGTAGCCATAAACCTAGAGCTCAATGGGCTTTTTTTCTTTATATTGGGACAAAAAAAAATTAGAAAAGGAACAGTCAATTCCGCAATGAAGAAGCCACTTTGTTCCATTTAAATTAAACCTATATTCTGAAACTTCAATGATTAAACTGAGAAATTTATTACTTCCTTTGAAATTAAATACTTTGGGATGAGAGGGACTGGTTACATTTTTTAAAGTGCTAATTGTATACATGTTTCACTGTCTTATTTAAACAAGCCCTAGCATTTAAAAAAAAAAAAACCCTACTCCTAAGCCTTTCCACAGCTTGTTTCTATTATGACTTTAAGCATGGAGCCAAGTGACAGAATACATATTTTTAGCTTAACTTTGGCAATAAGGCACCATTTCCCACTTAGACATGCATCATTTCTGACCTTTGCTGTCACCTGTAAGACAAGCATTGCTGGTTTTCAAGCAAAGGAACAAATGTAAGATTCAAGTAGCAGGAAACTAAGATAAAATTCAGAACCATTTCCTTCACAAATGCCAACTGCAGCCTAGCTGGACATAGTTACTGTTTTAGCTTGGCCAAAGTTTCTACACAGTAAATTAGGCTCTAAACAGTTTCTACTTTTAAGCATTTTTCCCCATCCTGCCTGGGAAAGGAAGAAATATTATTTGATGCTTCTGAAACGCAAACCCATAAACCCGATTAGAAGAGCATTTTGGTTTATACACCTGGTACCAAAATGGATAATTACAGTCTCAGCCTTTTAGTGGCTAGACAGGATATTGAGTATCTTTCTTTCACCTACATCTGTCCTCATTAAGAACACAAACTAGTCGCATTCTCATTAGTTCAAATCTGACTTTAGGATCTTCCATACCCAAAAAAAGGCAGTCATAAAACATTTTTTCAAGAAGCTAAACTACAAATATTTATACAACTGCCCCACTACTGAGATAAGTGCTTTTGAACAAAGCATAACAGTGATATCAGCAAGTCTCTCACAGGAGTGCTCTGATCATAAAAATGGAAATTAAAGAAGTTTAATTTCTACCGCTTAAAGCTGCTAAAAAAGTACTTCAACCGCAACATCAAAGAAGAGCTACTGTGGAAAAAAAAAATTAACTCCACTAATGCATTTTGCTCCTTCCTTTTATTTTGCCGTTCTTATTCTTTCCTCTCCAATGCTGACAGATGCACTGCAGAGCGTTAGCTCCCCCAACTGTCTATTCCCATCTGCTGTTCCTTCCCCATTACTATGAATCAAAACATTTTATTAAAATAATGTGCTTTATAACAGCATTAAAAAAAATTAAGATAGTTAATTTTGCAACAACTGGCAGTTACCCAAAAATAAAGTGTCTAATGTAGAAGTTATAAAAAAAGTCAGAATATTTTTTAAATTTCAAGAGGCTTTTCAGAGGTGACGAAGTTCTAAGATAATTTAAACAGGATCTTTTATGCCCTGTGGAGAGGAAACAGCAACACAGAAAGAAGAAATATACCACACTTTGCAGTTCATTTCTTCTGCACACTGTGGAAAGATAACACAGAACGGAAGCATTGCAGGTAATCTAAATTCAATTATATATCATCCTTATACCACAGATAAAGGTATGATAATAACTATTAATTTTAATTTCTTATGGAAGCAATAAAGAGGAAATGTGTCTGTTTCAAAGAATGAACAGTCTGAAGACAAGATGAAGGAAGGGTCACAGGAAATCAGAACAGTCAAGATGACGACTGAGCATCACTGAAAAATAAATTTAGGATAAAACTTCACATTCTATTCCACTCCACATTCCAGTATATCAAGTTAAATTCCTGGAAAGGTACAGCAACAAATCAAAGCATCTGATAGTACTTAGGAAAAAACACATGAGATCAGTAAAAGCCTATATGGATCTGTCAGAAAACAAATTGTGTTAAGCCAATTGCACTGCCTTTATGACAGTGCAACAGACCTCAGGGACAGGCGAAAAAAGCAGGTGTCATATTGTGTCATAAGCCCTTAAAGCCACTTTCATGAGAAATGACCAAACAATTCCACTGAATCTCCTATAACCTGGGCACAAAACCAACTGGAAAAGCCAGACATGGAAGAATTTAACTCAAAAACAGAAGAATGTATTAAGCCAAGTTCCACAATTGTTTAATTTTAAACTAAAACTGTATAATTTAGTTACTAGCTTGTACATTAAAATAGGAGCAAATTACATATTTAAAAGCCGTGAGGCTAAGGAGACTGCAATGGCTCTGGAGAAAGGGATTAGACAAAAGCATCTGGTCGAGAACTGAAGGCTGTATTTCAGCAGAGACATTGCAAGGTTCTTCATCTGAGCCAGTTCTGTACAAACACAGGAAGAGCTGACTAACAGAGAGCGCTGAGAAAAGCAGTCATGAGACCTCCTCATCTCCAGCTTAGGAGTTGCTTTTTCATGCTATTGGAGAGCGGGGGGGAAATGCAAAGAATACATGAATTTAATCTCCACGTCATCTTAGAATTGGTAATGGTTCAGCTGGAATATTCTGACCAGCTGACACTGCACTTAAAAAAAAGAAGTTGCCCCATTAAAACAATTAAAACAAAAGACATCCACAGATCAACTAAAAGAAGAAACAAGAAAGCATAACTAGAGTCCTCTTACACGTAGAGGGCAAATACAAAGAGGAAGGGAGAAGGAGAAGAAAAAAAAAAGAAAAAAACACACAACCACCCCACCTTTCTCAATTAGTGTATAAACAAGAACAAATAGATTTACATTACTGGAAGGTAGAGATAGGTTTGACATTAGGGACAAAAAGTTATATGGAAATTAAAGCAGCAGAATGATGATTACCACTGTGAGACATGAATGTACAGGTGCTGGGGACTTTGCAAGCAAAGTTGTGACGTTTTCATGCACAAGGCAAATGAAACAACTGTCGTCTTCAAAGTGCTATTGAAAGAGTCAAAGACAGAAAGAAGAAATACATAGGGTTTTGAAAACAACCGCAGAACATTTTGGTCCACATGAACAGAAGAGACACCCTTAAGACACTCCAGAGAGAGACAAAGTCTGACTGTTTAAGATGAACAAGTTCCGTGGCAAGTTTTCACAAGAACCAAGTGGAAAGGAACCAGAAGTTCAGTCTCTTCCAAATCAATACAAGATGTATCATTGACCTAGAGACCTTCAGCTGCAGATGCTGAAAGGACAGATACTTTATATGTTATCTAAGAACAAGTGGTAGGTCTTGGGCAGATAAAATTATGCAAGGCAAAGCAGCCAAAAGACTGAAAGATTGAGGGCTTCGAAGGAGATACTTCTGACAGTGCCAAGAAGTAAATGGTGTTCTAAGGAAAAGTACAGCTTTGCTACACTAAACATAAGCTAGGAGGACATCCAAAAGAGAAAGTGGGAAAGACAAAACTAATTGAAAACAAAGAGCTAGTAGCAAAAAAGTATTTTTAACTACCAGGTAAGGGTTGAGACCATAGTAACAGTGATACCACACATCCATGTAAAAGGATTCAGTTCTTCAAGTTTTCTTCTATTGCCCTCACCACAGAAACAGAACGCCTAAGTTAAAAGAAAATAATCAAAATATCCACAGCCATACACAATGAGAGAAGAGAAGCATGACTGAGTAGACAAGAAAGTAGTTTCAGTAGAGGAAGAAAAAGCTGTAGCTGAGAAACACAAGAAGGGCCTGAAGATAAGGTTAGGACAAAGAAAATGCAAGCATTGTAACTGCTACGTACAGTTAATTTAGTGATGAAGTACTGAATCCGATATTGGCAGGAGAGCTCATTACTTGAAGAGAGAGAGAGAATTGTTAAGTTTTCTTCAAAATTTAAGTCCTGTCAAGAGAAAAATTATAAACAGCTTAAGCGCACAATGAGTTTCACCAAAGCAGACTACAGTGTGGAAGAATGTCCAAGAATTTAAGAGCAAAATTAGGCACTGTTTCTGCTGAGATTTGTATGCAGGAAGTAGGAATGCAAGATGCTCAGATGGATAAGTTACAGAGGGTTACTTTGTTATAGGAGGAGGACTAGCCTGATTGGAGAAACAGGAGAGAAGAGCAAAATAAGTATGGCAGACCTATGCCAGGAATTAGAAATTAAAGGCCCCAGAATATGCGGCAGGTGTCTAAAAATTATTTAGATAAGTGACAGTTCCTATATGAAAAGTTTTATGAAAGGACAATGAAGAGGAAAGTTCTGTTCATTGTCATTTTAGGGAACAGAAGGATTGAGCAACGGCTGAGGAAAAAGTCAAATTCATAGAAAGAAGGAACTGTTAATAATTACAGAAATTAACATGTAAGTTAAATTCACAAGGAATGAAAAGAAAGATAATTTAGACTTCTGCTAGTAGTTTCCCTTTAAGGGAACATTACTCCAAATCCTAATTTACAGTAACTGGCATGTTAGTTGCCAGTCCAGGGGATTCCACTTCTAACTGTTGAGCAAAGCTAGGATACCAGTATGACTAGGTAACTTTTGACCCAATTTCTCCTTTAATGCTATAAAGCACAAGTTGGCATATATGAGAAGAAGAAAAAAAAAAGTATAAATAAAATTCTAAAGAGAATACACTCATCACTTTTCCAAAATATCTTAAAACAACTGCTGAAAGAAGCAGAATATATTAGAGGTGCCTATTTATAATTCAGAAGTGTGCAAAAATCCAGCCTAAGATTAAGGCGTTACTGTGCAATACGGCATACACAGACACAGCCTTGAAGGGCGAGAAAAAGATAAGCAGCATACAGAACAAAGGAAAGAATAAATTTACTCCATTTTTATGGCTTCATGTTATCATCATCATGATTAACTACTTCCCCAGTGTTAGATCCTGTAATACCAAATACATGAACAATAGGAAGCTCAACACTTTAATTCAGGAATTTCTAGCAACACCAACGACCCAGATATCTTGCAGTTTTCCTCAAACTTACAGATGCATTGAATGCTTTTCAATAACAACTTGTGGCAGCTGCCATAAATATTCTGATTACGTCAAAAAGGCTATCAAAATATCAAATCGAGAAACTAGGATTTATCTCACACTATGAAAGTCTAAAAGCACTATTATAACAAAAAAGTGTAAGTATGGTCATTTCTCAAGGGCTTCCAATATGGGCACGCACAACCAGCTACAAGAAAAAAGGCAAGAGGATGAGTGAAAAGGTTGGGGTAGAAACAGGGGAACACAAATTACGGTGTGCATACGTAGCAGGACACGTGGAAAACTACACAGACAACCAGTCTCACTGGGGCTTGGCTATAATGTCAACTGACTTCAAAGAGGTCTTGTATCACAATCCAGCAGAAATAAAATCAGGCACTCCTAACTTAAACAAAGGAGAACATCAGATGTCCACACCTTGTGGCAAGAAAGAAAAATTACCTTCTAGGTAAAGCCCAAGTGTCACTTACCTGTAAAACCATTTACTTTATAATTCCTTCATACACTGAAGAACTTACTTGGAGATAAAAATATTTTCTTCAATGACTATAGTATT
>VZTV01102709.1:0-23269 GCA_013400875.1 Anhinga rufa
CGCCGCCGCCGCCGCCCCCCACCCCGCTGCCGCCACCACCGCTGCTGCTCCGGCTGCCGCCGCTGCCGCCGTTGCCTTTGCTGAAGGCAGAGGAGGGGAGCGAGGAGGAGGAGGAGGAAGAGGAGGAGGAAGGGCCGGGCGTCTGGGCAAACAGCACACCTGGGGAGAGAGTNNNAGAGAGTGGGGGGCTGAGCCGGGGGGTGGCACGGCCGTGCGAACGCCGCCTGCACACACCGTGTCCGCAGCCAAAAACGGGGCGAGCGCCAGCGGGAGCGAGGCCGGGCGGTGCGCGGCGGTGGGGGCTGCCGGGAGCGGCAGAGGTCACGCAGCCCCCGGCCCGCGCCGGCGGCGGGGAGAGCCCCTCACCTGTGTAGACGATACCGTTGATCTCAACCGACATGCTGATGCTGTTGGTGCCGTTGCTGCTCAGGCCGGCGGCGGAGTCCTGGCGGTTCTCTGCCGGGGGAGAGCTGGGTTACGGATGCCGCCGGGATCAGGGGCCGCGGCGGCTCTGCCGGGGCGGGGGGCCGGGGCCGGCACTGACCTGGCGAGCGGGTGCCCTGGCTGTTGATGCGGATGCTCATGGGCAGCTGGGCCGTCATGGCCAGGAGGTTCTGCTGCAGCGCCCGCTGCATCAGCCGCTGCTGCTCGTCCGTCACCAGTGCCATCTTCTTCTCCGGGGGCTCCCCCGACTCCAGCTTCTCCCGCAGCTGCTCCAGCGCCACGGCTTGGGCGGCCGCTGCCACCTGCACCGCGGCTGCCTGGGCTGCCACCACGGGGTGGCCGGCCAGCGAGACCGGGAGCCGGCTGGGCATGGAGATGGGGATGGGGGAGTCCTCCTCTGCAGGGGCAGAGCGGGCGGTCAGGGACACGGGGGACAGGGATGGACGGGTGCCACCACCCCGGGGCGTCCCTGGCCACGGCACGCCGGCTCTGGGCCTCTCCGTGCCTTGTGTCCACGCCGGGGGCTGCCCGGCACCTCCTGCCCCTCCAAGGGAAGCCAGAGCCAGGTGACTGGAGTCAGGGTCCCCGAAACAAGCCCCAGTGCCCGGAACCCCGGGGAGGGGATGGGAGTGTGACCCCCCCAGCCCACGGCGCCCAGCTCTGCCCCTTTTTAACGACCCCGCGGGGGCCATTACCTTTCTTGATCTTCTGGACGGGAGCGATGGACCCGCCGTTGGTGGCGGAGGCCAGCCCCAGCGCCGGCACCGGCAGCTTGGGGGAGGAGAGGAGGCCGTGGGTGCCGCCGGGCGAGTAAGTGAAGAGGGAGCTGCCGAAGCCCTGCCGGCGGCCCTCCCGCCGGTTGCTGTCGATGGCTGCCTGCAGCTCGTTGGGGTTGCTCAGCCCTCGCTTCTCACATTCGTAGGGGTACAGGTACTTCATGTACCTGCCGGCGGAAAGGGACGGGGCTGGTGACGTGGCGGCTGGGCACCCCCTGCCCGTGTGCCGCCCCCTCCCTCCGTGCCACCCCTGCCCTCTCCACCATCCCCAGACCAGGGTCCCCTCCAGCACCCCGCACCGGGCAGCACCGACTCCGCGGGAGTTGCCCCCCTCCCCAGCCCACCGCACCGCGCCGAGCCCCCGCCGCTCACTGGGTGCGCAGGGTGAAGGCAGCGCTGGTGATGGAGGTGGGCAGGTTCAGCCCCTTGGTGATCTCCCGCCACAGCTTCTTGTTGATCACCTCCACCAGGCCGCCCTTCTCCGTCACCAGCGTGTACAGCATGTACAGGTCCAGCACCTGCTTGGCCATGATGGGGATCCGGTTGACGGGGGTCCCTGGGGAGCGGCGGGAGGAGAGAGCGGGTCTGGGCTGCTGCTTTCGCACCCCCGGGGAAAAGCAGGGAGAAGCTGGCGAGACCCCCCGCGAGGCAGCGTGGGGGCCGGGGGGCTCCTGCTCCTCCTTTCCCTTCCACCACCTCCTTCTTCCCCCCTTGGGACCCTCCCCTCGCCGCCACCTCGCTGAGCATCAGCCCCACGCACAAAGGAAACAGAAACTCGCAGTTTTCAGCCACAGCCCCCGAAATGGGGCTGAACGTGGTTTCTCAGACTGAGGTCGGCGGCACCCGGCAACACGAGTTATTTATAACGGCGGCACCGCTTCCCGGCCACGAGGGTCCCGCGGAGCCGCACGTGCACGGCGGGGGGGTGGTCGCCCCTCCAGCGACGGGGAAGGGGCTGCAGTGCCTCCTCCCTCCCAGGGGTCTCTGCCCGGTGGGCAAGGGGGCTCGGGGAGGACCCCGGTGGGACGCAGCCAGCCCCGGCGGCGCGGCTCCCCGGCCCCCCCCGCGCACGCACACGTGCTTCCCCCAACGCCTGCCTGACAAAAGGCTGAAGGCAGCGATGCGTCAGCATTTCCAGCGCTGTTTTCCACGCAGGAACCAGACCCTCGACCAGGCGAACGCTTCGCTTTCAGCCTTTTCCAACCCCCTCGGCCCCCCGGCGCCCACCCCCTGCCAGCCTGCGCAGAGCGAGAAGGTGGCGGGGGGCTTCGCGCTCTGCAATAACCCGGGGAAAGGGCGGCGGGGGGAGGCAAAGCCAGGGGCAAGGCGCCCAGGAGGGGCCGGACCCCGCGGGGAAGGGGCTGCGGGTCCCGGATACGATGGGCGTGGGGAGCGGGGCTGGGCGAGGGGGGGGCCGCAGGCGCCGGAGCGGGATCCAGCCCAGCAGGTTTGACCCTGCTGTGCAAAGAGGTTAAAAATTAACCAGCGGCCCCGTCCGGAGCTGTGACCTCGAGGTTGTAACGAGGGGTGAGGAAATGAGCCCCTGGCCCCAGGAAGGGGGGGAACAGGGCGGGCGCGCGAGGGGGCTCACCTCGCTTCTGCATGAAGCTGAAGAGGTCGTCCAGGAACTCCTTCCTCCTGGGGTCGCCATCCAGCTCATACAGCTGCACAACAAGAGGAGAAAAATGCTCAGAAAAGCCCCTTACCTGTGTCCCCTGCTGCCCCCCGCCACGCGGAGAGCCCCGACCCTACCGAAGCAGCATCCCTGGGGCTTGTGCCCACCGGCCTGAGCCCTTCAGCTCGCCGCTCGGCTCAGGGCGGGCCCCGCACGGGGCCACGGGATCCTGAGGGTCCCTGCCCATGCCCTGGCAGAAGCCCCGGGACGGTGCTCAGAGCTTGGCCCCGAAACGCCGGTGCCGAAATCACAGCGCTGCCCCACGCCTCACCCGCAGGCCAGAGCGAGTCCCGCACCGCAAGCACCGCAATCGGCCCCCGGCTCCTCCCGAGAATGCCGATCCCGGTTATTTTTAGCATCCACCGTGTACTCTGCTCAGAGCGGAGCAATGCTTCGGTGTGATCCTTCCTCCGCACCTGCAGCGCCGGGGGGGAGCCAGCGCCGGGAGCCGGCACTCATGTGCCACTGCGTGAGCTCGTGTGCCATGGTGTGACCTCCTGCGCCACGGCACAAGCTCGTGTGCCACGGTGCAAGCTTGTGCCTGCCGCGGTGTGTGCTCAGAGGGGGTCCCTGGGGGTACAGCCCCGGCAAACAAGGGCTGTGACGAGGCGAGGAGGGTGCTGAGCTGGACCTGGTCACAGGGCGCCCACCCAGCCGTGGCACACCGCTGGCTGCCGGATGCCTGGCAGAGCCTGCTCCCCTCGCCCTGGCGAGACCGACGCTGAGCACGGGCTGCCCCGGCGAGGCTTTGTGCCCACTGGGCAGCAGCCGTGGGGCTGGCAGCCTCTCCTCCTGCAAGAGCATCTCCCCCCCCAAGGCCGCCGTGCTGCTCGAGGCACGGCGGCTGGAGCAAACCTGGCAGGGTGAACCGCACCGCAGCACACCGTGCTACAGAGCCGGGAGCACAGCAGGCAGAGCCGGGCAAGGCTTTTGGCACAGCCGCGCCTCGAGCACCCGGTTCTGCTGGGGCAGCTTTTGTCGGGACCCCACCCCGCACACGACAGCCCGGCACATTCCTGCCTGATTTATGGCAGCAGGATCTGCTGGCCTGAGCGCCCCGGCACGCAGGCAGGCACGCCACGCCGGCTCTGCCTCTCCCCGGTGCTGGCGGCCGAAGCCCAGCACGGTTTCTGCCCAGAGGCAGTGGCTGGTGGATAATCCTGTCCCCGTCCCCCCCCCGGGAGGGCTGTCAGAGCAGGGGCTGCACAGGGCAGGCCCTGCCCAGATGCCATGGGGATGGACGCCGCAGCCCTCACCCCGCCGCCCCCGGCCCCTCGGTGCCGAGCGGCTCCCGCTTTCCTCAATGACAACTTTGAACAACTGCCAGCGGAGCCGCGGCGGCGGCCGGGAGGGGGCTATAAATATTACCACGTAACTCACCAGGCAAGTGCCGCGGGGCCGCCAACCACGCGGCGGCACATCAGCACATTTACTGGGTCACCCATACGCCCGCTCGTCCCGCAGGCATGCCCGGCACGGCTCCCCGGCGGCTCTGGGACCCGCAGGGTGGTCGTCGTCCCAGCTGCGAGCGAGGGGTGCGAGCCCCCTCCTCCCACTGCCCGCAGGGAGGATCCGGATCCTGCAGGGCTGAACTCGCCCGCCAGTGCCGATCAAAGGGATCAATGGGGCCATGCGATAAGAGGGGCAGGGCGCTGCGGGAAAGCCATAAACCCCCAGTTCCCCTGGAAACCTCGCAAGGCTGCCCGGCCCCCAGCAAACCCCCAGGGACGGGGCAGGAGCCGTCGCCGCTGGCCCGGACTCCTCAAAACCCCTCTCCCGCCCCGGCGAGGGGTGCATGTGCAGGGGGAGCCGGGGGGACGGCAGCGCCGAGGCAGCAGAGCTCTGCCCCCCGGCAGGAAGCGGCACAGTGGGCACCGCCGCGGTTTTTCGGGCTGAACCGCGCAGGCTGCTCCCAACCGACCGAGGGGCGCTGGGCCGGTGCCGCTCCAGCCTCCCCCATTTCCTCAAGCGGCTCCAAAAGCCGCACACGGGAGAAAGGGCTTCCCCAGCGCCTGGTGCCGTGGCGCAATCCTGCGGGGTGCTGAGCCCCCCGCCGCCCATGGGGCTGCACTCGAGCCAGCGGCCCCACCGCCCGTGGCACCCCTGCCGCCCCCCACGGTCCACCCCAAGCCTAAACCCCCCCGTGCCCCGTTAACCCCACTAACGGGGCGACAGCCCTGCCTGCGCCGCAGGGCAGAGGCTGCAGCCTCCGGCACCAGCACCGTGGCAGAGATGCTGCACCACAGCACCGCGGGGACCCCCAGCCCCACGGGGACCCCCAGCCCACGGGGATCCCCAGCCCGTGGGGCAGCACCAGCACCGCCGCGGCTCCCGCGTGTCGGACACAGGAGCGGCAGGCAGTGCGCCGGGCAGCCGGGGCGCGTTCAGCCCAGCCGAGGGATTAAATCCAAACCCAGGGAGGGAGAAGTGCCGGGGCGCAGTGGAGGGGAGGGGGAGCTGGAAAACCACTGCCCTCCTGCTCGGGAGAAAGGAAAATGTGAAAAACCAGAAGCGTGGGGCCGTGCCCCCGGCGCTGGCAGGGCTTTGCCCGTCCCTGGGGCGAGCTGGCAGCGGCATTGGCCTCGGCCCCTGTGCCATCCCAGGGCCCGGGGTCCCAAATCGCAGCAGGGCATGGGCACAACTGGCCAGCACTGAACGCGGAGCCGTCCCGGCGCAGCACAAGGGGGTCACGAGCAACCTATTAACCTGCAGAGCTCTAAAAATCGATTAGCCGTTTATGAAAACATCGGTTCATTCAATTTTTATAAAGCCAGCTCTTAAATAAAGCCGCTCTCTCCCAGCTGCAGGTGGGAGCTGCGGCTGCGTTTGGGAAGGGATGAACGTGCCGGTTCATTTACCGCCGCGGCCCCCCCAGGCCGTGAGCCAGCCCACACCCCCCCCCGGGCTCAGTCCCGAGGGGAACGGACACGTTTAAGAGGATGAAGGAAAATTAACCTTCAGCTGAGGAAAGCGCGCGCCAGCCGGGCTGCGGGGATTAGCAGCAGCCGGTGGGCGGCTGCCCCGTGCGCCGTCCTTCCATGCACCCCCCGCCGCCCGCCGGCCTCGGTGGTCCCGTGCCCAACTCCACCGGCTGCGGCAGGTTTCCAGGGCCGCGAGCAGAGGGAGCCCCGATCCTGCCCGGCGCCCTCGAGGCCCTGCCGGCACACCCAGCCGCGGCTGCCGGGCAAAGGACGTTTCGCAAGCTGCCGCTTGTGGTTACCAGTGAGATTTCGACAGCTCCACCGTGCTCAGCTGCTGCTCACCGGCCACCGCCGCCCCGGAGCGGGGAGGGGGGCTCCGCTGGGCCGGGGCTCCCCCGTGCCAGGTGCTTCCCCAGCTGCGCCCCCCAGGAGCCCCCCCCGGACCCTCGTCTGGCCCTGCCGATGCCGGCAGAACCGCCCGGTGCGGGTGCGAGGGCAGCTTCCTGGGGAGCTCAGCCAGCGGCGCCGCGAGGCAAGGACGTGCCCCGCCATGGCCGGGACGTGCCCTGCCTGCGCCGCAGCGGGTGCCGCGTGACCGAGCGGCATCCGCCAAGCTGCCCCCGTCCCCCCCGTGCCCAGGCAGAGGTGTGGAAGAGGGCAGAGCCGAGCGACTTCCAGCAGCCCCTCGCAGGATTTCCTCGCATTGACGGCATCCCACGTTTGCCGAGACACCTCGCTGGCAGCCTGCGGCGCTCCCGTGCTGGCAAGGACGCAGCAGCGGAGCCGTGCACCCTGCAAACACCGAAAGGCAGCGTGGGCATCGCAGGAAAGCTTAGATATCGGGTCTCAAAATAAAAATTGAGGAACAGAAACATGTTCTCGTTTCAGCAGTATGCGAAACTGAGCACGCAGCCGGGCTCGGCACAGACCGGCTGCCGCTGGCACCACCGGACCGAAATCAGCAGGTGCTGATCCCCGGCTGGTGCCGGTCCCCGGTTGGTGCCGGTGCCCTGCCTGCGACGCTCGAGCATGGCTTCTGCTCGGCACAAAGCAGGGTTCCTCGTTGGGGAAGCGTGGGCGGAGGCGGTGAGGCTCGGTGCAAAGGTAACGCCGGCCGCCAGGCAGCGAGCCGCGGGGAGAGGCCGCCCTGCCGCCGCTGACTCAATAGATTTACATTTCGTAATTAGGGAGGCCGCAGGGAGGTGGAAACGACTTAATCTGTAATGCAGCTGCCCCAAGAATATCCTCTTACGGCGGGGAGGCCGCCCGGCCATGCCGCCCCGCTGCTGGGTCCCCACGGCGAGAGCATGGTGCCAGGGGACGCCGCGGCACAGCCGACCCCAGCCCGGCCAAGGGGATAGGAGATGCCCCCACCTCCCAAAGAGCCCCCCAGGCTGCGGGATCCGTCCCGGTGCAGCCAGCGCTCCCAGTGCTCCCCCAGCGCAGGGCAAACGCCCGGCACCACCGGCACGGCTGGCTCTGCGCCATGGTGCCCGACCCGCCTCGCCACCAGTGCAACCCCCAGCAGCTCCAGCCCCCCGTCCTTGGGCCGGCTGAGGACGAGGTGCCAGATGGCCGTTGCCAGCAGATATATAATTAAGTGGAGGAGGAATTAGGAAGGTGGCGGGCGGGTGGGCGGCGCTGACCCTGCACCCCAGCGCCCCGGCAGGATGCCGGCCCGGCGTTTGGTGTGGATGACTGGATTAAGGTTTCAAACCAGATTACAGGAAAATCCCAACCCGTTGGCTTTCAAAGGGCTGGCGGGGAGGCGGCCCCTCGGCAATGCCAGGAATGCAGGAGAGAGCCCTCGGCACGGGAGCAGTGCGTGCCGGGGGTCCACCGGGAGGGACCGAGATAACACCCCCCTTCCGAGCAGCCCACCGCTCCCCTGCGATCGGCCCCCCGCGCTGCGGGCAAGGAGTGCAATTAAAGCAGGGAGGGGAAGCGCCATTTAATGAGGCTCTGAGAGTGCAGCCCTGGTAAAGCCGGGGCTCATTCCGGAGCCCGGCGAGTCGCTCCATCGGCAAGACCCCCTGTGCCCGCCCCACCAGCAGCCACCGGGACCCCCAGCCGGAGAGCAGGGGTGCGCAGGGCTGGGTCTGCAGGAGGCCGCGTCCCAGCGTCCTAAGCCAGCGTCCGAGTTAAAAACACCCCCCGCCCCCGCTCGGTTCCGGGTTTTCAAGCCTCGGGGAATAATTTTCAAGTTTCTTTTCCATCGCCAGGAAGTCTCGACACTCCCAGCTTTCCTCCCTTCTCTTCGAAACTGGTTTGGGACGTGCACGCCGTGAGCTGGGGGTGGGGGGGGGGACGACAGACCCCCGGCGGCCACAGCAGCAGGGCCGGTCGGGCTGGTGACCCCTCCAGCGGGACCGACTGCCTCGCAGGGGCTGCAAACGCCTGCATTTCTGTATTTAGGGAAAAAAATACAACAAAGGCGGCCGCAGGGGCGAGCCCACCCCGGTGAGGCGCCCACGGCAGGTAGCAGGGCAATCGTCCTCTCTGACCGATCCCAGCCCGGGCGGCGTGCCGGGGCGGGGGGGCTCCTTCTCTCTTTCTTTTCTTCCTTCCTTCCTCCGAGCGGCCCCCGGGGACGCGTCCCTTTGTCCTGCTGACAGCCGAGGGGCAACGCCGGGAGGGGGAGAGACCGCGCAGCGCTAACGAGCTATTTAATGAAGAATAAACACGCGGGTGGTGTTTCCCGTCCCGCTCCCAGCCGGCGCACGCAGCCCCCCGGCCCGCCGAAGCCAGGACCTGCAGTCAAGGGGGGGACACTTATTTAGAAAAAAGAAAGTAATTTGTAAAAACTGGAGTGAAGGGCTGGTGACAAGCCCCGAAATGAAGTGTTTCGGGTGACGCTGGTGAGGCGTTTTCCTGTAAGATGGTGGCTGACTCAGGGCTGGGGGTGCCCGAGGCCGTGCAGCCTTCTCTGGGCTGGGGTCTCCGCAGCCCCCGTCCCCAGGCAGGGCTGTCGGGTGAGCGGGGGGCAGCACGGGCACGGGGGTATCGGGTTTGCTGGGGCCAATCCCCCCCAGCAAAGGGAGATTCCTGCCNCAGCGGCCGAGTCCACTGACCGGCCCGGCGGGATTCCTGCCGCCTGAGCGCGGCCGGGGCTGCCCGGGGCAGGGGGCCGCTTCCGCGGGGGGGAGCCGGGGAGGGGGCCGGGGAGCACCGGGCCCTCACCGCCACGCTTCCCATCGGCACTATTGTTCCCGCCGGTTCCCAGCATTGTCCCCTCCGCGGGTCGGCACCGCCCGGACCGGGACGCAGCCCCGCCGCAGGTGCCGCTCCCCGCCGGAGCCCCCTCCTCGGGCTGGGGGCTGCAGGGCCCGGGGGGTGGCAGATCCACCGGCGCTCCCGTGGCACAGGGACAATCCCAGCCCCGATCCCCAGCCATTGCCCCAAAGGGCTGGGGGTCCAGAGAGCACCTGGGCTCCCGCCAGCACCCGCAGACCCCCGAGCGATGCTGCGGCCGCATCCTGGCCGCGGTCCCCTGGGAGCCACCCCACCAGGCGCCGGCAGGGGACGGGGCATGAGCCCACAGCACCGCAGGCAGCGTCCTGCCCCAAACCGAGCCCCCCGGCGCGACGGGGGTCCTGCGCAGCCCCCGTGCCCCGTCCCACCACCTCCCCGGCCAGGCTGGCGGGAGCGGCCATACCGGCGACCCGGGCCGGTGTCAGCGCTGACACGGCGGGTGTCACCGGGCGGCGGAGGGGGACACTGAATGGGCGAATTAGTCGCCGTTTAACCTCCCTGACCCCCCCATTGTCCGCGCACCGCCAGCCACCCTCCCCGCCACGCTGCGGGGCTGCTCCGACGCTCCGTGCGGGTCCACGTCCACGCACCGGAGCCCTCCCGGCGCAGCGTGCTGCCGGGCCCGCACCAGCGCTGGCTCCCAGCACCGCCGTGCCGTTGCTGTTTTTCCCCTTCCCGCAGAGGAGGAAGCGAATCCTGCTGCAACTGCATTTCAAACGACGGTTTTGGAGGGACCTGCTGGGCGGCAGCTTGCCAGGCTCCGGCTAAAATAAAAACCGGTTCAGTGTCTGAACGCTGACGCGTGGCACGGGCTGCTGAGAGGTCACCGCCGGGCGGCGGGGGGACAGGGGAGCTGCCCGCAGAGTCGCCAGCCAGGGCGGACGGATGGGAGCCAGCCCGGCAGCGGCAGCTCTGCTGGCCCTCACCGCGTGCATGCCGGTGCATGCCCTTGACACATGCTCGCTATCGCACCGGACCTTGTGCAAATATTAATTCAGTGGAGTCAGGCAGTGTTGAGAAAGCTCATCCCGGGGAGCGACACCCAGGGCCCAGCTCACACGCTGCCCAGCTCCCCGCCGCCGGCCGGGCAGACCCCGGGTGGGGGGCTGAGCTGGAGCCGCGTGGCACGGACCCAGGGAGACCGCGGCCGGAGCAGCAAAGCTTTTCCCAGTGGAAAAGTGGTGCAAACCCTCGGGGCGCCCAGCGAGCCCCCGCCTCGGGCTGTCCCTCCCCAGTGTGCCCCCAGAGCTCCCCGGGGTGACACCCAACAGGGCCAGCAGGTCGAGACCCCCGGGCGAGGACCCGACCCGGGTGCAGGGGCAGCTGCGCAGGCAGGAGCAGCAGCTTCGCTGGCCCTTGCAGGCGAGCCAGGGTTTAAATTCCACCATATGTAAATGATCGCCTTAGAAAGGGGATCGCTGTAAGCCAGAGCAGATGAGTCACCCGGGGCTTCCACGGCCGGCCGGGGATTTGTCTAATTGCAAATCTGTTCCTGAAATGCGAGGTCCCGCACCTCTGTCCGCNCCGAGCGGCCCCCGGGGACGCGTCCCTTTGTCCTGCTGACAGCCGAGGGGCAACGCCGGGAGGGGGAGAGACCGCGCAGCGCTAACGAGTTATTTAATGAAGAATAAACACGCGGGTGGTGTTTCCCGTCCCGCTCCCAGCCGGCGCACGCAGCCCCCCGGCCCGCCGAAGCCAGGACCTGCAGTCAAGGGGGGGACACTTATTTAGAAAAAAGAAAGTAATTTGTAAAAACTGGAGTGAAGGGCTGGTGACAAGCCCCGAAATGAAGTGTTTCGGGTGACGCTGGTGAGGCGTTTTCCTGTAAGATGGTGGCTGACTCAGGGCTGGGGGTGCCCGAGGCCGTGCAGCCTTCTCTGGGCTGGGGTCTCCGCAGCCCCCGTCCCCAGGCAGGGCTGTCGGGTGAGCGGGGGGCAGCACGGGCACGGGGGTATCGGGTTTGCTGGGGCCAATCCCCCCCAGCAAAGGGAGATTCCTGCCGGCACAGATCCCGCCGCAGATAAAGCGCTCGGCTTAGGGACGGGTCACCTCTCGCCGTCCCCATCCCTAATCCCCTGCGAGCCCCCCCAGAGCATGCCCTCTGCTCGGGAAGCGGCTGCCCAGCGGGCAGTGGTGTGCGCCCCCTCCCCAAAATCCCCCGGGGCGGCCCCCCACCACCTCGCTCGCCAGCTCCGAGGCCGGCGATGCCGGGAGCCTCGCCCGCATGGGACAGGACGGGACCGGCTCCTGCCGCCAGCGGCCGAGTCCACTGACCGGCCCGGCGGGATTCCTGCCGCCTGAGCGCGGCCGGGGCTGCCCGGGGCGGGGGGCCGCTTCCGCGGGGGGGAGCCGGGGAGGGGGCCGGGGAGCACCGGGCCCTCACCGCCACGCTTCCCATCGGCACTATTGTTCCCGCCGGTTCCCAGCATTGTCCCCTCCGCGGGTCGGCACCGCCCGGACCGGGACGCAGCCCCGCCGCAGGTGCCGCTCCCCGCCGGAGCCCCCTCCTCGGGCTGGGGGCTGCAGGGCCCGGGGGGTGGCAGATCCACCGGCGCTCCCGTGGCACAGGGACAATCCCAGCCCCGATCCCCAGCCATTGCCCCAAAGGGCTGGGGGTCCAGAGANCTGACCCCCCCATTGTCCGCGCACCGCCAGCCACCCTCCCCGCCACGCTGCGGGGCTGCTCCGACGCTCCGTGCGGGTCCACGTCCACGCACCGGAGCCCTCCCGGCGCAGCGTGCTGCCGGGCCCGCACCAGCGCTGGCTCCCAGCACCGCCGTGCCGTTGCTGTTTTTCCCCTTCCCGCAGAGGAGGAAGCGAATCCTGCTGCAACTGCATTTCAAACGACGGTTTTGGAGGGACCTGCTGGGCGGCAGCTTGCCAGGCTCCGGCTAAAATAAAAACCGGTTCAGTGTCTGAACGCTGACGCGTGGCACGGGCTGCTGAGAGGTCACCGCCGGGCGGCGGGGGGACAGGGGAGCTGCCCGCAGAGTCGCCAGCCAGGGCGGACGGATGGGAGCCAGCCCGGCAGCGGCAGCTCTGCTGGCCCTCACCGCGTGCATGCCGGTGCATGCCCTTGACACATGCTCGCTATCGCACCGGACCTTGTGCAAATATTAATTCAGTGGAGTCAGGCAGTGTTGAGAAAGCTCATCCCGGGGAGCGACACCCAGGGCCCAGCTCACACGCTGCCCAGCTCCCCGCCGCCGGCCGGGCAGACCCCGGGTGGGGGGCTGAGCTGGAGCCGCGTGGCACGGACCCAGGGAGACCGCGGCCGGAGCAGCAAAGCTTTTCCCAGTGGAAAAGTGGTGCAAACCCTCGGGGCGCCCAGCGAGCCCCCGCCTCGGGCTGTCCCTCCCCAGTGTGCCCCCAGAGCTCCCCGGGGTGACACCCAACAGGGCCAGCAGGTCGAGACCCCCGGGCGAGGACCCGACCCGGGTGCAGGGGCAGCTGCGCAGGCAGGAGCAGCAGCTTCGCTGGCCCTTGCAGGCGAGCCAGGGTTTAAATTCCACCATATGTAAATGATCGCCTTAGAAAGGGGATCGCTGTAAGCCAGAGCAGATGAGTCACCCGGGGCTTCCACGGCCGGCCGGGGATTTGTCTAATTGCAAATCTGTTCCTGAAATGCGAGGTCCCGCACCTCTGTCCGTCATGGGACGGCCACTCCACTCCGCCGATCCCACCAGCGGTCCCCGCTGCGGTGGGGGTCCTGGGGGGGGGTCCCGCCGGCCCCGCACGCCCTGGCCCTGCCCGTGGGAGCTGGAAGAGTTCCAGCAGCCGCAGATGGTTTTGACAGGCAGCCAGCTGCGGGCCATCAGCCCTGGGAACCATCACCCCAGAGCAGCTCCAGCAGTGCCGAAACCTCGCCGCTTCGAAACCTCGCTGCTTCCTCACGTCACCGGCGACCCGCGGTGGGGGACACTGCCACGGCTCCTTTGCCACGGACTGACGCAGCGCCGGAGCGATGCCGACTCTGGCAAAGCCGCTGCCCGACCCCGTCCCACTGCAGCACCGGAGCGGGCGGCAGCACGGGGTGGCACGTCGCAGGTCTTTGTGCCCTGAAAGCAGTCGCTGCTGCCTGAGCGGGGGTCTGCAGAGCGGCCGTGGGCCAGGGGACAAGGAAGCCCTTTCCTGGAGGACCACCGTCACCGGTGACAGGGCAGCCCCCTCCCCACGGTGTCCATGGGGAGCGGGGACCGGCACGCCTGCCCCTGCCCGGGGAGCAGAGCCCCGGCCCCGAGCAGCCCCAGCGCAGGGCAGATTACGGCCAGCTCCGTCCGGAGCGGGGACTCGTGCGCAGGGAGAATAAGCGACCGATGGGAAGGGTCGGGAGCTGAGCTGGGAGCTGCGCCCCGACCCCCTGCTCTGGCAGGCTCAGCACCCTGCGAGCGGCCGCACGGGCAGCGCAGGCGGGTGCGCTATCGGGGACGTGCGCGGGGAGAGCGGGGGGCTCCCCCCGTCCCTGAACCGCCACCCGCTGCCCCTCACCCCGGCCCCCGATTGCCGCACGTCCGGCCGGGCCCCAGGACCGGCTGCCATTTCTCCTGCGGTTTGGGCCAGAAATAGGGTGATGGAGCAATGCTGTGCCCTTGCCCAACCGCCCCGCTGCTGGGCGGCTGTTTGCTTTGCTGACAAAGGACCTGCTTTCGTCTCGGCTTTTTTTTTTTTTTTTTTTCTTTTAAATAAACCCTCGTTCCTGTTAGTTCAGCTGTGCCGGAGCCGGGAGGCAGCCGCCTCCTCTGCAGCCCTTGAATCAGCCCGGGGGGCCAGGGCTCTCAGGGGGATGCTAGCAGCGATGCCCAGGCTGGGGGTGGTGCTGGGGGGACACTTCACCCAGGAGCAAACAAAATCAGCCAGGCAAACGTGCTGGCCGGGCACCGGCGGCAGGAGGGACACATCTCCCGTCCCCTACCTCGTTAATTATCCCGGGTGTCTTTGGGACAAACGGCCTCCCGCAGTCCCCGAACGCTGGGACCGGCACCCGTGGGCTGAGCCGGCTGCACGGGCGCCCAGGCGTCGGGCTGGGGGAGGCACTCGGCGGCTAAGCCGCTCTCACCGAGGAGAAGTCCCTGACCCCCGGACGGGGATCTGGTGGGATTACAGCTCCGGGAATGCTCCCTGAGCACCGTGAGCCGATTACGGGGCCGGATCCCTGGCCAGAAACACCCTTCAGAGAGCTGGACGGTAGCGTGGGGCGAGACAGGGGATGGCTGCACCGGGGTCACGAGGGAGGACGTGGCCCTCCTCCCAGCACGGGTCCACCTGCAACTGAACCGCGGCCCCCAGCACCCCGTCCCGCTCCGGTCCCCTCCTCGCCCCTGTTATCGGCCACCAGCCTGGCCAGGCGCCGCAATCGCCTCCTCCCGGCGCAGAAGCGCCCGGCCGGGGGCCCCAGGGCCTCCCCGTTATCTGCGCCCCTGCCATGCCGCGGCACCAGCCCGAGCAAAACCGCCTTTGGGGTGGGGGGACGGCAGCCCCTGGCCGGGCAATGACGCTCGGGTGCCCCTTCCCCTGCGCAGGGGCCCCCTCGCCCTCCCCGGGGGCGGCTCATCCGCTTGGCTGGCTAATGCAATAAAGCTCTAATCAATATTTTAAAGAAAGTAAATGGACCCTCCCACCCTCGTTAAGAGGCCACGGGGCCCCCGCTCCCAGCCCTGCTCCTCCGGCCAGCTTTGGGCTTTTTAAATAAAAATAATCCATGGGGGCAAGGGGTTCAGGGCGCCGCACGAGGGGCTCTGCTGCCCGCGGGGCACAGGGCATCCCCCACGCCTTAACCGGAGCCGGGGGTTTCTGCACGGGGCTCTGAGCCCCGGGGGTCCGGAGGAGAAATGGGATTTTCCTCAGCCCCTCCCGCGGTTCCCCTTGGAAAATCCAAGCTTCATCTCCCCAGGAGCTGCCGCGGCCCCACCACGTGCCCGGCCCCGCTGGTGCCCAGGCCTGGGAGCGGGCAGGGTGGGGGGGTCCGGTTTTGCCCCCGCTGCACCCCGTGTGCCACCCGCCGAGGTTGCCGAGTTGCTTTCGGGTTTTGTTGCTTTTTTTTTTTTTCCCCCAACCGTTGCACTTTGAAATGCCATATCTCAGGGGAGCGCTGCTCGGCACAAGATAAGGGCTGAGGTTTTCACCCCCCATGTGCCACTGGCGCAGTTCAGATGTCCCCGTTTGGGACAGCTTAAGAAACCACCCCCCAAAAAACACCGGCACCCCTCCGCCAGCACAGCCTCCCCCCAGCACCCCTAAAGCCTCTGAGCTTCCAGTGAGCGGAGGCAGAGACGGGGGGTTAAATATCAGCCTGGGGCACCCCAAAAGGGGGCACAGGGGCTGCTGCAGCCAGGAGGAGCGGAGGGAGCACCCGCCGCCGCTGGCCGCCCCAGCTGCCCTGCCGTGCTGGGGTGACTGGGTGCAGGCGCCCGGGGGAGCAGTGCGGGCAGCCGCTGCCTGTCGCGGGCAGCACAGGAAACTCCAAAAGGGGCAGAGGCAGGAAACTCCAGCCCCGTGGGCTGCCGGTGCGCCCAGGGCTCACGCTCCCGGTATTAGTAGGGCGCAGTAATAGCGGTAATGAAACAGAAAGGTCAGGAGGGGGGTTCTCCACGGGGCTGCAGCAGAGCCCCCCCCCGCTCACCCGCCGGGGCTGGGGCGCAGACATCAAAGCAGGTTTTTCCCCAGCATTACGCAGCAGTTTGTGGCGGCATGCAGCAGTGCCGGATTTTTGGCAGGGGTTGGCTGGGCCGCTCACGCTCCGGCAGCTCATCAAAGCCCGGCTCCCCCCCCATAAGCATCGCCCTCCGGGGCGGCAGCGTGATAGCAAACACCCGCGGTGCGAGCCCCCGTGAGCCCCGGCACCCGGCCACGGTGCCCTGAGGGGTAGGTGCCGGGGTTCACCCCCAGCCCTCCACGGCACAGCGCTCCACAGCCTCCCACGACCAGCCGAGACCCCCACGGCCGAGCCCAGCTCCAGGCTGGCAGCCCAGACGCGCTGGCATTGCCCTGGCCCCCCGTGACCCGTCATCCCTTTTGGGGTGAGCTTAGAGACAATCCCAAACCCGAAGAGGAGCGAACGCGGCCCTGGCCCAGCCACGCAGCCCGGCACGGCGGCAGCGGGGGGCAACGTGCCGCCATCCCACGGGACCCCTCTGCCCCCGTGCCATCGCCGGCGGGGCTACAACAGGCGCAAGATCAAAATGAAAGCGAGCCCGCGCTCGCTGCCGGCGGGCACGGGAGGACGACATGACGGCCGTTCCCCACGGGGAGCCTCCTCCCACCCCAGAAATGCCCCTTTTCCCCCCAAGGAGCCATCGTGCCCCCCGAGCCCCCCGCCGCACCGCTCCTTTGTTCTGCTGCCCGCGCGGGCAGCGCCCGGGTCAGCCGCCGAGCTGACCTCTGCCTGCGCAGTAGCCGTCCCCGGGGACGGGGAGGTGCCACGCGCCGGCTCCCTAACCTCCCTAACCTCCATAACTCTTCCTCGCGCCCTCCCCTTCCTCCCCCCTGAACTGGGCCCCCTCCTCCTCCTCCTCCTCCTCCCAGCCCCCCGTGGCTCAACCCTGCCAAGCCCCGGTTTGCAGGAATCTGTCCCAGATGGGTCAATAAAACCCGGCGGCGGAGGACGGGGCACCCGAGGCTTTGGTGCGGAGATGGGCACGGGGATCCGGACGGCGGCAGTGCTTGGCAAGGACCACGTCCTCGAGCACAGAGAGAGCCGGGCCAGGGAGGCCGGGGGGCTGACGCCAGGCTGGGCCCTTCACCAGGGCCGGCACATCCAGAGCTGAACCCAAACCGCAGCCACAGGGAGACCTGGAGAGCCCCGGTGGTGGTGGGGACTAGGGCCGGACCACCAGCCCCGAGCTGCCTGCGGGGGACCCGAGCCTGCCTGGAGGCAGGGAGAAAGAAATCAGAGTCACTCGCCTCCCCCAGACCGAGCCCACGCAGCTGCAGCTCAGCCCTGGGAGGCGCTGGGGGGGCCCCGCTCAGCCGAGGCGCGCAGGAGGGCCGTGGGCTCCCTGCAAGTCTGTGGGAGAGCAGAGGTGCTCCCAGGATGAGCAGCGAGGAGCTCATCTGCAAAAAAGAAGGAACTCCAAAATAGCCCCTTCCTCGAGCAGCGTTTCCCCGCTGCAGAGGGAAGGCCCAGCGCCGGCACCGCCGCGTTTGCGTCCCCGCGTCCCCGCTGGCTCTCCCGCGCAGGGGGATCCGGCCGTGGTGCTGCCAGGGCTTCCCCTGCGGCGCCTCCACCCCAGCAAAGGGGCGGCAGCAGTGGGAGCAGGGGCAGGGAAGGGGCGAAGCATCCCCTGCCAAGCAGCGCCGGGGCCAGGGCGGCCGCCCCACGCCAGCACTCGCTGTTTACATTCCTGCTGCTCCTTCCCAGGCCGTGCCGGCCCGGCTGCGCCAGCTGGGCTGGGGCTGGAGCCGGAGCGCTTGGCGGCACGCGCTGGAGGGCGGCCAGGAGGAGCTCCCGGCCAGCGCTCGCTGCGCCGAGCAACCCCCTGGCCCCGGTCCAGCGGCCACGATCCAAGCGCCGGCGCGCTGGCGGGCTGGGGAAAGCCTCTCCCGGCCCGGCGCTTCGCCTCCTCTCCTCCGCCCACGGCGCAGCGGTGGCAGCCGCTTTCCTCCCCCCTCCGGCTGCTTCCACAATTAACTACCGTGCCAGGCTCTCCCCACCAACCCTGGGAAGTAAGGAGTGGGGAGAGGGGCAGCTCAGCCCCTTTCGCCGGCACAACTTGGGGGGAAGAGATGGGGAGGGGGCAGAGGATGTGCTCGGACTCAGGTTGCTGTCCCCAAGCGCTGCGGCGGGGGCACGTCTATGGACCACCGCAGCGGCACGGCCCGGGTCCTGCAGGCACCGCCAGCCACCGAGCCCCAGATTTTCCCGTTGGATCCCAAGGGCTGGGAGCAATGGCTGGGCCCCTGGAGCGGGCGCGCGGGTCCGGCACAGCACCAGCCCGGTGACAAACAGGAAGATCACGGCTGCAGTATCGAAAAAGCCTTTTCACAGATACAAGATCACGTGCCCCGTCCCTCGCTCCCCGATGGCAGGAAGCACAAAAGAGAGAAACCACAAGAAGAAGAGGCGGCGTGGGTGCAGCGGCACAAGGGACACGTGGGGCAGAAGCATCCCTCCTTCCCCGCAGCCAGACAGGAGCGTGCTGGGGAGGGCAGCCGCACGCTCCGCGCTCGCTTGTGCTTCCTCCACCAGCCCCGTCATGAGGCTGCCCACATCCAGATGTGCCGGCAGATCCCAGCAGCCCCTTCCCCCTTTTGGGGCTGTCGCATCCCTCCCGAAAGGCCACCGTGCCCCGGCCGCTCCATCTGGGTCCCATCTGCTGCTGTTGGCTCCCGTCCCTTCCCCCAGCCCTAAACTCAGATGTATTTAAACACACACATCAAAGGCACCGGGCAGCCCCCGGGGAGCCCCAGCTTGCAGCACATTTCCTTCTATTAGCCGAAAGCGGGGCGCAGCGAGCTCCAGCACCGGGAGAGAGCGGGAGCGTGCCTGACTCCTGCCAGCCCGGCTCAGCCGGCGCAGGGAAGGTGGCAGAGGGGGCAGCCGCGGTTCTTTCTCCCCGATTTCACTCTTCAATGGCTTTTTGGCGGCGGCAGGGGGGCAGATCTGCCCCCAAGCACCTGCGGGGCCGGAGCCGTCCCCCCAGGCATCACCTCCGCAGTGAGGGTGAGTAAGCCAGGCCCCCACTGAAATCGGCTTGGGAAGGGTGGAGAAAAGCAAAACCAAGAGTCACTTCGGATTTGCAAGCCTGGGGTAGTTTTTTTTCCCCCCATCATTTTCATCAAGAAACCTCCCAGGTCCCTGTGGTAAACCCCACGACACCACCTGCCTGCACCAGGGCCAGGCCACGGACCCCACCGGAGCCACCGACCAAAGCGACAGGGGAGGGGGCAAGGCTGAGCCCAAGCACTGAAACCCTGGAGGAATCCCACACTTTCTTAGCAGCAACGACAGCAGCTCGATCCAAGAACAACGCTGCTGGAGGCGGCACCACCAGAGGCGTCTCACCGCGGCTCTCAAGGACGCAGGGATGTGCGGCAGAGCCGAGGAGCAGGGGAGGGACGGGCATGGGGGGGCACACGCGTCTCGGCGGGCACCTACTTGCTTGAACTGCTCCTCGTAGGTCCAGTCGCCGTGGTCGGGCGCCGGCAGCGGGGGCTGCGTGTGGCCCAGTCCCGAGGGAAGCCGCTCCTGCCCGCCTGGCACCCGCTGCGGCTCGCCCCGGTAGTGCTGGGGTGCCGGGGGCTTGCGGAGCAGCAGGGATCCCGCACCTGGCCGCACCGCCTCTGCCGAGCTGAGCCCTTCCTCTCCCATGTCTTCCTCCTCCTCATAGTCTTCCTCTTCTTCCTCCTCTTCCTCTTCTTCCTCTTCTTCCTCCTCTTCACCCAGGTCCTCCTCAAAGTCATCTTCGTCCCACTTGCCCTTCCTAGAGCAGGGGGCAGAGGAGAGATTTGGTCCCACGCTAGGCAGGGGGCTGGGTGCCCAAAGCTGATCCCTCTCCCCTGCCTGCCTGCCCGCCCCACTGGCGCCCCACAGCCGTGGGGCTGGGACCGCCTGCCCGGCACGCGGGGAACCCAGCGAAGTCCCGGCGCAGCCCCGTCGGCGGTGGCAGCCCCATGGGGACTGCTGGCCACCGGCATCCCAAGCCAGCAGCTTCTGCGGCGAGCGGGGCTGTGCCAGATGGCTCCCAGCCTGTTCCCTGCCCCGGCGAGGACGCGGGCTGGGAGGAGGCAGCCGCAAGGGCCCTGCATAATTTAAAGCCAGACCAGGATCCTCTGTCACAGCCCCAACGTGGCTCCCCGGGCAGAGATGAAATGTCGCCCCACGCCAACCCGGCACGAGGAATCACGGCTGCCAAGCTGAGCTGCTGCTCTTGGTGCCTCCAGCTCTGGGACGTCCCAGCGGCGCTAACTCACCTCCCTGCCCCAAGCTGCACGACCCCGGCCCCCCGACACAGTGCAGGCAGCCCCCCGGCAGGCTCCGCCGCTGCTCCCCTGTCCCAAAGGGCAGCCTGTGTCCCCAGCTGGCCGTGCCAAAACCTGCTGGGGCCAGACTGCATCCCTGCTCCTTCCCCGAACCCCTAAGAGCTGCTAGTCTGTGCTAGCGTGTACTCACAGATCCTCCTCGTCCTCCTCGGAGCCCATCTCCTGCTGGTACCCGCCATCCTCCTCATCCTCCTCGCCGTGCTGCTCCTCCTCCTCCTCGGAGGCCTGGCTCTCATCCGACAGCCCCGGGCTGGATGAGTGGCTGAGGCCAGCAGCCGCTGCCCGCATGGCGGCCAGGGCAGCCATCTGCGCCCGCTGGATGTGCGCGCTCTCGGGCTCTGCTCCTTCCTCCGAGGGTGCTGGGGCCAGATCCTGGCCGCGGCCCCGGGCCGGGGTGCTGGTAGGGGTCTGCCCTGGGGCCGGCGGGGGCTGCACCGGGGGCGGCGTGGAGCGCTGCTGCTGCTGCTGCTCCTGCTGCCGCGCTTCCAGCGCCTGCTGCAGCCGCGCGCGCTGCTGTCGCTGCAGGTTCTCCATCACCGCCTGCAGCTTCATGGCTCTGCCGGCGGGCAGCGGGTCCCCGGGGGGGCGGGGGGCGATGCACCCGGGGGGCAATGCCCGGGAGGCGCGGGGGGCAGGGCCCGGCAAGGTNGAGGGCAGCGGAGCGCCCGCAGCACC
The DNA here is from genome assembly GCA_013400875.1 of Anhinga rufa. Lineage (NCBI taxonomy): Eukaryota > Metazoa > Chordata > Aves > Suliformes > Anhingidae > Anhinga > Anhinga rufa. Next base: position 20,721 of record VZTV01102709.1, read on the forward strand.
GTCAGGCCGTCGGGGCAGGAATCGCTGCCGCCGCCAGGTCAGGGCAGAATGACGTGCCCCCGGCCCCCCTCGGCCTGGCCCCGGTGTTTCCTTCGCTTGAGGGCTCCGGTGGGATCCGCAGGCTCAGGGCCGCTCGTCGGGATCAGGGTGCTGCTGCTGTCGGCCGAGCGCGCCCCAGGCAGGCACCGAAACCTCCGCGGGTTCAACAGGCAGCGGTGGCAGCCCGGCGCATCGCCCCCTCCCTCGCCGACCGGGCACCTTCTGGGGGGCGGCAGCCTCGGGGTCAACGCGGCGTCCCCTCGCTCGGCGTCTCTAGTCCTCAGCCGGCTCGGCTTCCGGCAGGCGTCGGCACAAACCTGCCGGGAGAAGCGGAGGAGAGGGTCAGCGGAGCTGCCGGCAGGAGCTGGCGAGCAGGAAGGAGTTAAAGACAGTGCAGGAGCCTCATTAATCTCGAGCTAATGAGATAGGGAGGCCGGGCCCTGCTGCTGGAGGGGGAAGGGGCCTGCTGGACCCGATAGCCCTGCCTGGCCCTGCAGGCAGCGGATACCGGGAATCCAGGCCCTGCAGATAACAGACCCGAAGGGAGGGCGCTGGGAGAGACGCCCGCTGCGTCCCCCCGGGGGACAGGGCACGTCCCTACCTGGGGACCAGAGCGAGGGAGCTTGGCCGTGGTGACGGCAGGCGCAGGCAGCTGCCAGGCCAGCGTCAGGGCACCGTGGCACCAAGGTCCGCACTGTGCGGCAGCGGGGCCCCTCGCTCAGCAGGGTCCCGGAGCACGGGGGTCCCCGCGTGTCCCAGGGCAGCTTCCCGTGGGACGGGCGGGCAGAGCCTCGCTCCTCGGAACCCGGGCAAACAGGCTGCTGCCGGTGGCCCCCGCGCTTCTCCCCTTCCCCGGGGGCTGCGGGTCCGCGAGCAGCTCAGCTCTGCTTCACCCTGCCGGCGCGGCACGGCCGGACCCCACGACACCCCCAACACCGCAGCCCGGAGCCCCCCTGCAGCACCGAGCCCCCCGAGCCCCGGCGCGACCAGCAGCCGGCCCCAGCCCCGGGACAGGCAGAGCTCCGCCGGCAACAACTTCAACAACTTTGGCGTGACCTCGCCTGTGCCGAAGGCAGGGAGGGAGCTCGCCACGCTGCTGCCGCGGTATTGCCACGTACAGGCATTGACTCAGCCGGGCAATCACCCCGTTTCTGCTGCCCCGGGGGCCGGTGGAGCGCACGCACCCCGGGACCCTCGCAGGGACCGACCGGGGCCGGACGGGGACTCCGGCAGCCCCCGCCGCAGGGGCGGGACGGCTGGCAGTACGTGGGGGCCGGCAGCCACGGCACGATCCCGCAACTTCTGGAAAGGGGAACCCGTTTCCAGCGCGGGCCGGTGGTGCTGCTGCCGATTGGGCGGCCGGGTCGGAGCTGCTTCCCCCGCGCCTCGCTGCGGCGGCGGCCGCATCCGCTCGCAGCCCTGCCGCGCTCGGCTCGGCTCTCGCTAGCGAATGCGACGGCGCCGTGGCCGGCCCGGCGCTGCCGGCTGCGCCTCAGCCCCTGCTGCCGCCGCCTCCGAGGGGAGCCGGCACCGGGGCGGCAGGAGCTGGTCGGCCGCTCGGGCACTGCCCGTGCCTCAGCTCCCCCATCTCTACCCCAGCCATCTCCATCTTCCCTGCACGGAGGGGAGGCGGTGGGGCAGGGCTGCCCCGGCGCAGCCGCCGCTTGCCGGCCACGGCCACGCTCCGTGCCACGCAGCCGCCCCGCGCCGTGTCTGAACTCAGCCCCCTGCGCCTGCGAGAGCAGCCGGGGAAACCGGAGCGAGACTCATCCCGGGCACGTGCTCCTCCGACCCCGCTCCGCCACGGCTCTACCTTGCCACGAATCGCCAAATTACCCAGTGCCAGCACCGGCGCTGCCGAGAGCCGGGAGCAGAGCTGCCTCCTCGAGCACCCCGGGCCGCGGCCGGGCCACGCTGCCGCGTCCCTGCGGAGGGGCAAAGCCCGGGTGCAGCCGGAGCCTGCCGCCGCGGCGAAGGCAGAGCCGGGGACCGTCCCTTCGCAGAGGGGCCCCAGCCCGGCGGCCGCGGTGACCTTGAGCCGTGCCCCTTTGTCCGTCCCGGCTGCGCGGGGCCGCGGGCCCCGGTGCCTCGCCGTCGTCGTGCGGGTGGTGCCGTGGGGGATTTCGGGCGGCGGCGGCACCCGCGTCCCGCGGGGCAGGTGCTCGAGAGCGACAGCAGCTACGCCGGGCTAAAAATACACGGTGGCGGCGGGGGTGTGACGGCCGGGGCCTTTGTGCCACCGACGCCGGGCCCGGCCGGGGCTGGACGCCCCTGCCCGCTGCCCCCGGACCCCGGCCGGGGCTGGACGCCCCTGCCCGCTGCCCCCGGCCAGGCTCACGCCGCGGCCTGGGAGGGCTCCGAGGGCAGCGCGGGGAGCCGGGCGAGGAGGAGGAGGAGGAGGATGGGGAGCCGGGGCCTGTCCCCGGGGATGGACGGGGCTGGGGGGCGGCGGGAGGGACCCCCGCGGCGGGCAGGGGGCTCGTCCCCGGGGCACAGCCCGGCCCCGGCCC
>VZTV01102709.1:33877-49346 GCA_013400875.1 Anhinga rufa
CCGCCTCACCCCTGCGGCAGGGCCCGCCTCCCCGCCCGCCCTGAGGGGCTCGGCCGCGCTCCCGCCCCCGCCGCGGGGGGCACCGGGGCCTCTCCCGGTGCGGGGTTTGTCCCCGCCCGTGTCCCGCGGGGCCGCCCCGGGGCTGGGGTCCCTCGGGAGCCGGGCCGGACCCCCCGGGAACCCCCCCGGGGCGGATCCGGGCGAGCCGGTGTAACGGGGCCTGGGCCCGCGGAACCGGCTGACCCTCGCTTCCAGGGTGGAGCGAGCGCCTCGTCCCCCGGCGGGCACCGGGATCGCCTCGTCCCCCGGCGGGCACCGGGATCGCCAGCGCCGCGATGGACCTGGCCTACGTCTGCGAGTGGGAGAAGAAGCCGAAAAGCAACCACTGCCCTTCCATTCCCTTAGTGTGCGCCTGGTCCTGCCGCAACCTCGTCGCCTTCACCACGGACCTCAGAAACGAGGAGGAGAAAGGTACGGCGCGCCCGCGGGAGGCCGGCCGACGGCTCCTGGGAGCTCGCGACGCCTCTAGGCCCGCGCTGCTGGGCCGGCGGCCTGCGCTCTGCGTGACCCTCAGAGCTCTCGCCTGGCTGATCAGCGCGGGGAACTCGCCCTTCGCTCTTCTCCCTCCGTTCCTTAGCCTTAACGGGTGTTTTGTTCGCTGGGGGGGTGGTTCTCGCTCTGCTAAACCAGGGCAAGCTCCGCGTTGGCATCTGGTACCTCACCCGCGTTGCCAAGCACGGTTGTTGTCCTTCCCAAAATTGCGTGGTGGAAAATATTTTATGCCTTCCCCTGCATCAGCCGAGGCCCTGAGGGTTTGGAAGTGCCAGCTGGGTACCTGGTAGCGAGGGACAGCGATTCACACAGGGGCTGGACTCAATGATCCTTGCGGATCCCTTCCGACTCAGGACATTCCATGACTTCTCTTTGTGCGTAGATCTTACCCACATGGTCCATATCATCGACACGGAGCATCCGTGGGATGTCTATTCCGTTAACTCTGGCCACACTGAAATCATCACTTGTTTGGAGTGGGATCAGTCAGGTGAGCTTGGATCCCTTCCCGTTATCCCCGTGTCCCGCCGTTCACGTGCCTGCATTTCCTAAAACGGCGGTGCGCTGTTTGTTGCGGAGCTTGTCGCTTCGCAGCCATGACTTGGCTGTCTCCGTTGGAGCTGCGCTGGGGCGGCTTGATTTCTCGGTTGGTTTTTCCCTGGCTCTTACGAGGCGCGGTTGTCGTAGGCTCCAGGCTGCTCTCGGCAGATGCGGACGGCCACATCAAGTGCTGGAGCATGACCGACCACTTGGCCAACAGCTGGGAGAACACCGTGGGCAGTATGGTGGAAGGGGACCCGGTTGTGGCCCTGTCCTGGCTGCACAATGGCGTGAAGCTGGCTCTGCACGTGGAAAAGGTTTGTCCCGGCTCTGCAAGGGGATCTGGTCAGGAAGGCTGGCTTGGGTCGTTGGCAAAGGACTTGGGAAACCCCTGTCTGTGTTTCTCTCTGCTCTGGCCTTCCTCTGTGGCCTTGGGCAAGTTGAGTAGGGGAGTTTTTCCACTCAAAAAGAAAAATCAAATTCCTAGTTCCTGCTGAATTTCAGCGGGGGTTGGATGCCTCGTTTCTCTTGGCACCTTAAACATGTCTTCCTCAGTCTGGTGCTTCAATTTCCTTGGCTGTAAAACGGAGATAAAAGCATTTCTTTGCCAACCAGTAGTAATTCAGAAGAAACGCATTTGAGGTGCTGAGGTTTGATCCAGGGATTTGGGAATGGGAGCCATATGCGAGTGGAGATAAGCTGCTTATTTAGAAACGTGTCTAATTCTGTCAGACTCAAAAAGAGCAAGTCTGACTAGTAGAAGTTACCTACTTACATTTTTTGTAAAACATTAACTCTTAGGGTGTCCCACAGAGAGAAGCCTTTCCCTCTGGTGCTGGAGAACCCGGGGCACGGGGATGTCAAGGGTTGTGCAGCGGGTTGGTGTCGGAGCTGCATTTGGCCACAGAGGGAGTGTCGGTCTTCCAGGCCCAGCCCACATAAGTGAGGCCGGAGCTCTGTGCCTGGGGTGCTCTGAGACGAGAGCTTCGCAGATGGGCTGGTGTGTTCCCGCCGCCAGCGCAGCTGGAACCGCTCTGGCGTGGGGGCAAAGGGGCCTCTCCAGGGTCACGTAGCAGAGTTGGGCACGTGAGCTCGGTGCCCTCGTCTGACTCTGTTCAGTGCCGCAGACCATGCTGCCGTGACTGCACGAGGAGAGCGCCACAGTCCTAAGCACGCTGCGGGTATCAGGTGCAAATGTCTTTGTGGTGTTGACCTTTGTTCACAGTCTGGAGCATCGAACTTTGGTGAGAAGTTTTCCAGGGTCAAGTTCTCGCCGTCGCTGACGCTGTTTGGTGGGAAGCCCATGGAGGGCTGGATCGCTGTGACCATCAGCGGGCTGGTGACCGTCTCCCTCCTCAAGCCCAACGGGCAGGTGCTGACGTCTACAGAGAGCCTGTGCCGCCTCCGCTGTCGCGTTGCCTTGGCAGACGTTGCCTTCACTGGTGGGGGGAACATCGTTGTGGCCACATCGGATGGCAGCAGCACCTCCCCTGTCCAGTTCTACAAAGTCTGCGTCAGCGTGGTGAATGAGAAATGCAAAATAGACACCGAAATCCTGCCTTCCCTCTTCATGCGCTGCACCACAGACCCTGCCCGCAAAGACAAATACCCAGCGATCACTCACTTGAAATTCCTCGCTCGGGACATGTCAGAGCAGGTGAGCATCTGCTGTTAAAGCAAGTAGGAGTTAAGTGAATAGCAAGGAAATAGCTGTTTGCTCCACCTTTGGCTTCCCCACATGGCTCTGGAGGTGAACGATCATGTCCTGCAATGCCCTTTGCATTTCTAGTTGCTGTTTCTGGAAGTGCCGCTGGTTCAGCTTTGCTGTCAAGCAGGCTGCACGTAAAAGGTCGGGGGATATAATGGCTGAGCCTTTCAGTTTGTGGAAAAGCAGCCTGAAAAGCCCCATCCTTCGTTGGGCTGATTATGCTTTGCGTTGTTTATTTTCCAGATCTGGCACTGGTTGTTAGGGGAGCTCTGCCGGGCTCTCCGGGAGGTTCTGGGATGTGAAGTCTTTAATCTTTAGGTCTCAGCTTCAAAGCAGCTCCTCTCCAGAACACTTAAAGCTCTTGATCTGCGTGACTTAATTTAATAGCTTAACTCTGTTTGCCAGGGGATTGATAATATGATTCTGGAAAGCTAAGTGATTCAATGAAGCCTAACCTCCCTCCTCTCTCCTCTGGTTAGGGTGGAGTGCTTTGTGTCTGCTCTGGCTTCAAAGCCAGTTCAATTCCTGCCCTTTCCTGCACGCTTAGTTTACGATGTACGTGACATCAGCAGGTCGCAGGCTTGTGGGAGATGAGATCGTTTGTGATGTGGAGAGGCACAGGCCGTGATAACACATGGCAGGCTTCTGCCTCTCTTTCCTTCTAGCTGGAACTAGGGACTCCGTTAGGTATAGCTGAGATGACCCTCTGCTTTTTGCTGGTGCAATATAAACTAATCGGGAAAAGAAGCCGCAAAATAGAGGGGAGAGGGAGAGGCAGGAAATGCAACGGGACAGCGACTTTCCCTGTTGTAGTTTGTGCATGTGGTTGCAGCGTGGGTTTCTGTTCCGCAGGTGTTGCTTTGTGCTTCCAACCAGAACAGCAGCATCGTGGAGTGCTGGTCCCTGCGGAAGGAGGGCTTGCCAGTCAATAATATCTTTCAGCAAATCTCCCCTGTCGGTGAGTTTCTGCACCGGATACTCTTAAAAACAGGAGCATAGGTCTGAGTGAAAACGCAAGACGTGTTCTCAAATCCATTATTGCATATATGGGATTATCCAGAATCCCGTATTTATTTTGCAGGTGTTCTCAGTCACGTGCTCTATTCCGTCTGTTTGCTTCTTAGGCAACAAATTGCTGGTTTCCAGGAAGTGGTTTAATTGTTACTTTCACTCAATAAAAGACATTTTCTGTGTTGTGCTGTGCAACCGCTCTTCCTGCTGAGAGCCAAGTGAGCCAAGCGAGCCAAGCCTTCCAAAAAGAATAGGTCATGCAGCAAAGCTGGTTTAATTAAGCTATCCAGCCTGCGTTTTTTTCCACCTGATTTCAGATATAACAAAATCAAATCTATGCAGTTTGTTCCAGTGAAATATAATGGATTATTGTACATAAGGATGTTTTTAATGACCACCAGCAGAGCCTTCCATCAAAAGAGATTTAGCAAAACAAGTTATCGTTTGTACAGTTACTGAGATCAGAAAAAAAGGTAGGAAATATGAGGGAAATATACTGGTCTGCTAGAACGAACAAACAGTGCTTGATCTGTAATCCCATTTAGTTGGGGAGTGTGGGCAGAAATCATTGGGGGGGACACACAACATTTTTTGGTCTCTTTGGGGAGAGATGTCTCACTTGTTTACTTATTTTTCAAAGTTGGAGACAAGCAACCCATGATACTGAAGTGGCGGATTCTTTCTGCCACCAACGACTTGGATCGGGTTTCAGCCGTGGCTCTGCCGAAGTTGCCGATCTCCCTGACCAATACTGATCTGAAGGTGGCGAATGACACCAAATTCTTCCCTGGATTGGGTGAGTGGGTATTGTCTTTCTCCTAAATATGCAGTTCCTGCCTGAAACTTTACCTTCTTCATCTTGTGAACTGTAACTGAAGTGAGAATGTGGAACACGCCGTACGAAATGCTGATAGGAAAACGCTCAAAGGCGTGGTATCTTCCTAGCTGTCCCATTTAAGTGCCATGGAAAGAGGCGTATCTCTGCGAAAAGCTGACATGGCCTCAAGATACAAATGTGACTGTGAGCCCATGGCCTCTTGGGTGCTGTGTTGTTGCCACGTGGGCTTTCAGTGGCGGCCGCTTCTCTGCGTGAGCTCTGGGTTACACCCAGAGGAGTCGCTTGCTCAGCCTCGGTTGTCTTCTCTCCCCAGGTCTGGCTTTGGCTTTTCACGATGGCAGCGTCCACATCGTTCATCGCCTCTCCTTGCAAACGATGGCTGTCTTCTACGGCTCTTCCTCCCAGCGCCCAGTGGACGAGCAGACTATCAAAAGGCAGCGAACTGCTGGTCCCCTGGTTCACTTCAAAGCCATGCAGCTCTCCTGGACATCTCTGGCCTTGGCTGGCATTGATAGTCATGGGAAGGTATCTCTGTTACGGGGGGGGGCAGTTAGTTGTTCTTGTCCAGGCTCCCTCTTTATCTCTACAAGTGGCAATGGATCACGCAAAAAAGCTCTGGGAATGGTACTTCCAGCAGTATGATCCATGTTAAACAAGAAGGGACGTCTCCTGTTACTGCAGGAATTGTATGCTTGGGTCAGGGATGAGCTGCAGTCGCCCATGTGTTGTGTGGTAGCTTTGTGGAATGTTTTCAGTCCAGTTCTTGATACGGATTTTCCTTTGCCCTCCTCCCTTCAGCTGAGCATGCTTCGTATCTCCCCCTCCATGGGCCATGTGCTGGACATGAACATGTCCCTCCGCCACTTGCTGTTCCTGCTGGAGTATTGCATGGTGACTGGCTACGACTGGTGGGACATCCTGCTCCACGTCCAACCCAACATGGTCCAGAACCTGGTGGAGAAGCTGCACGAAGAGTATATGCGCCAGAATGCGGCCCTGCAGCAGGTCAGCGGGGGCAGACGCTCCCTGCAGAGGGAGGCACATGGAGGGGTCTCGGTGACTGGGAGGAGGGAGCAGTAATTGCTAGTGCGCAGAAGACAGACGGCTCTACTACCTGGCTGTGCTGTCTCTGAATACTCTACTCGAGCAGTATTTGAGGTGTGAAGAACCTCCATTTAAGCAGTGTTCATTTTCACTGACATTAATGGGTCTCTACCTGTTGGAAACTTCTGGTGAGATGCTAAAGGCTATTTCTGGCAGAGACTCTGGGAACGGCAGCACTGTTTGTACATGCACAGAACAGCGTTCACTATTCATGTCATTCTTGTAGCAGAAACGGAGAGTGGAGAACAAAGCAGCTTGCTTTAATGAGTTTATTCTAATTCTGCCTTTACTTCTCTATTGTTCCTGGTGTCTCTCTATCAATCAGGTCCTCTCCACCCGCATTGTTGCCATGAAGGCGTCTCTCTGCAAGCTCTCCTCCAGCACAATAGCCCGTGTGTGTGACTACCATGCGAAGCTGTTCCTGATCGCCATTAGCTGCACCTTGAAGTCACTGCTACGCCCACACTTCCTAAACACCCCGGACAAGAGTCCCGGGGACCGACTCACCGAGATCTGCTCCAAGATCACAGATATAGGTAGTGATTGCTCGTAACATCAGATGCTGCGCTCCGAGTGTTTTGTGTCAGGTCGTTCCCCTTTTAGGTTCGATATAAAGTCTCATAGTAACTCCCTGGGTTTGGGGAAGAGGAGGGTGACCTCCTGGTGCTGCAGGGACAAGGGGTGAAGCTTGGATCCATCTTCTTCCTGAGCCAGGAGATGTCTTGCTTCTCTTTCAGACATTGACAAGGTGATGATTAACTTGAAGACAGAAGAATTTGTCCTGGAGATGAACACGTTGCAGTCCCTGCAGCAGCTCATCCAGTGGGTGGGGGATTTTGTGCTCTACCTGCTGGCCAGCCTTCCTAACCAGGTGAGAGCCTGGGGTCCTGAGAACAGACCGAGAGGAGCAAAAGAATCTGTGTGCAGCTTTAGCCAAGTCACACCCAACCCCGGCGTTCCTATCAAAGCAGGTGCTTGGGAGAAGAATGTAAGAAACAGCAGAAGTACACAATGGTGCTTTCTGTGCCCGTCCGGGAGACAGTGACGTGGCGACTGGCAGCCGCGTTCAGAGAAGCAGGCTCAGTAGCTGCCTGACTTGTTTAAACCTTTTGTGAGCCTCTGTGTGCCTCTGACCTCCACGGCATCCTCCGGCAGCGAGTTCCACAGCCTGTGTACTGCCTGGGAAAAGGAGTTGTCTAAAAACAGAGCAGTGGTTCTGGCAAGCTGTGTTTAAGTCCCAATCTCGGCTTCTTTTCCCTCTGCAGGGCTCCCCTGTGCGGCCGGGACACAGCTTTCTGCGAGACGGAGCGTCCCTGGGCATGTTCAGGGAGCTGATGGTGGTGATCCGTATTTGGGGACTGTTGAAGCCAAGCTGCCTCCCTGTCTACACAGCAACCTCTGACACTCAGGACAGCATGTCCCTCCTCTTCAGGCTCCTAACTAAACTCTGGCTGTGCTGTAAGTGTTTGCCAGCTTCCCTGAACAAAAGAATCCTTCCTTAATGTGGATTGTGCGTGAAAAGAATAATTGCAGGGAGTAATTTCTGAGTGGGTCTGTAGTGTTTTAGAAAGGGCACGTACAGCTGCCAAGTTTATTGTTTTCTGGGCTGTGTTGGCGGATGGAGGAGGAAACCGCACGCAGTTCTCTGGATCTCTAAATGAGAAATTTAAAGATCACGCTGGTTCTCTCTCGCTGCCTCATTTTTCTGTGCAGGTCGTGAGGAAAATCACATAACAGAGCCAGATGATACCCTGATAGACGAATGTTGCCTCCTGCCCAGCCAGTTGCTCATTCCCAACATTGACTGGTTGCCCATCAACGACGGCATTATCAGCAAGCTGCAGAACAAACAGCTTGTCCGGCTGCAGTTTGGGAAAGCTCCTGGGCTCGTTGGCCACACTGTCTCTTCCCAGTTTGATGCCTTTGTCAGGTACAGAGACCTGGAATGAATAGGTGGTGTGGTGAGAAGAGGTTGTCGGGAGGCCTGGGATCTGTGCGGCTCTGAGAGGTCAGCGGGTTTGGGATGCCTCTGTGTTTTGGCTCCGTCCAGTTGCTGGTGTGGCCCAAGAGCAGTGTCCTCTCTGCTTGAATTCGTGTCTTAGCTTGCAATGGGCTGGGAATTTAAAGTATTGAAAAGACATGGCAAACGGAGTGGGGAAAAACATGCTGGTTTGCGATTAGGCTCATGTCAGCGTGGCCTTGAATCCCATGGATACTCCATGGACTAGGTAGTCAAAGCCTGTGTCATGTTGGCTGCTGAAATGCAGCTCACTGTCCTGGAAACAGCTTTGAGAAAGTGATGCTCTAGAAAAGTTCCCATTCTTCTTCCTACCCAGGGCGCCTGGACAGCCCAAAATTGATCATCTGAGGCGGCTTCATTTAGGAGCGTACCCAACAGAGGAATGCAAGTCGTGTACCAGGTAAGCGGTGCAAGCGTAATCCCTTCAGCGCAGAGCAGGTCTTGGCAGAAACCTGGGCTGTTCCTTTTGTCATTCAAAAGCTCTTTTCATCTCTGATTACCGTCCTAGCTGGTGTCCCAGGAACATTTTGTTAATTGCGTCTGCAGGAGGAAATCCTGCTTCTGTAGTAAGGCTTTTGGTGTATGGCACTACCCCTTGCATCGGAAGCAAGCAGCTGTGGTTGTGTTTAAGGCATCCCTAACCTGGAAGACTGAGATCTTTAAAATGCTTGCTGAAGAGCAGCGTCGCTGACTCCAGAGAGCTGCTGCAGCATCATTGCAGCGCGGCTGTTAGATTAAAAATCTTACTATTTTGCCCGGTGCAAGGTAACCCCAGCTCTGTGAGAATGTAACTACGTTCGTCATTGCCAGTGACTGAACTGTATTTCATCCAAGGGCTGAACTGTGTGTCGTGGAATCAATATGATGTTGCTTTAGCAGGAAAATCTGAGAGCAGTCAGGCCGCACAGGTAGATGGGGACCAGAATTTGGCCTGTACAGTCTTTATTAGAGATGAGAGATCCCCAGCTTGTCCTGTGGGTCTGCTCTTTAAATAAAACCACCTGTGTTCTTGGTGAGAGGAAATAGTCACAGTATCCATGGTGCCATTCTTGGGTCATCTTTCAAACCAGGTTTGCATTTTAAGTCCTTTTGTGCTGTCTTCTCCATCCACCCTCACAGAAGAGCCATTCAGAATAATGGTGCTGGGAGCAAACGTCTATCTAATCATGTGATTGAATTAGCTTTAATTATTGGTTTTAATAGAAAGTCTCTAGCAGATCACTTTTACAAGATGGCTGGCTGCTGTTGCATGTACAAATAGCAGCTGGGGGCTGTTGCCTTGAAGACAGCCTTCTGCTCCGAGGTAGCGTCTCTTCAGTTAAGATAAGAGCTCACATGGCTTCAGCTGGTTTTTAGTGCTCGCAGACATCCCCTGCAAACGACATTCCTTGCTCCCCGAGCGGTCCCTACAGCAGCGCTGGCTTTTTTCCTGGGCTCCCGTGTCTCCCGGGCCTGGCTGCACCTCTCGGTCTCTTCCCAGGTGCGGCTGCGTGACGATGCTGAAATCGCCGAACAAAGTCACTGCGGTGAAGCAGTGGGAGCAGCGCTGGATCAAAAACTGCCTGTGCGGGGGGCTGTGGAGGAGGATGCCCCTCAGCTATTCCTGAGCGCACCCGCTGCGGGGCATGGCGGGCACCAAGCAGAAGAGCTGCTCGCAGCTTCCTTCCTTCCTTGGAGGCCTTTGGGACAAAGGAAGAGCAGCTCTTCCCCCGAGCTCTTGGAAAGCATCGTCCCGATGCCGCCTGCGAGGCGGTGCCAAGCAGCTGGCTTGCGAGCAGTGCCGCCGCTTTTCTTGCGTTGATCCTTGTGCCGTAAACAAGAGGGGAGGCAGCTCTTCCCCTGTTACCGGGAAGAGCTAGAAGGGAATGCCAGAGGTTTCCCTCGGTGTCAGCCGAGGCCGAGGGCCTGCGGGGAGAGCGCCCGGCTGCGTCTGTGTCCCTGGGCAGAGTGGCTGGGCCCTGGCGTCAGCCCTCGCCCGGGCAGAGGGTGGCGATGGGTGACAAAGCCCGAGGGGAGCAAATACCCGGCTCGTCCTTTGCTACGGGCGGCTTGGGCAGCGCAGCGGGGGCTGGTTACACCCCGTGTCCCTGCGCTTCTCCACCCTTTGAGTAAGCTTGCCCCTCTGAGGGGAGGCTCCACCCTTGTACCTGTCTGTTCTCACGGAGCGATTTCTTTCTCCTCTGGAACACGAGAGCCCGGGGCAAACCCCTCTGTTTGGCTCTAACTGAACCAGCAGCTCTTCTGTAAATAAAAGTTCCCTTAATTTTTTATAGAATGTTTGGTCTGTTTTCAAAACTTCCTTGGTCTTTTGCACGCCTCTGGTCGTACAGCGCAGGGCCGGGCCGGCTGATGGACGAACGGAAGAGAAGCAGGAAAGCCCTGTTAGTTGTGTGCCTGCTGGGGGAGGAGCTGCCACCGTTTGCCAAATTGAAGGGGAAATTTAATGTTTTCGAGCTTCTGTGAGGTTATTACGGACACAAGAGGAGAAAACATCAAGTCGTGAGGATTGTTGTAAGCCTCCGGCTTCAGACAAAGCCGGACACCAGTGCGTTCGAGGACGAGCGTTCCTGGTACGCGGCTCTGCGTTGCTCCCACGGTCAGCACAGATCTCATCCACCTCCTGCGCCCGTTTCACTGCCCGGCTGCCCCTTCCCCGGGCGCCCTCGTTGGCTAGAAGCTGCAAACGAACGGCGCCAGCGTCGCATCCGCTGCACGGCGCAGCCCTGTTGCACCTTTAGGTGGCTGAGCCGGGCTCTCGGTGCTCTCCAAGGCCCTTCGGTTCTTGGGGTGGGTGTTCGGTTGCCGGAGGAGAGCCCTCAGGCCTCCCGGCGAGTCGGGCTGTAGCTGGCTTCCTGCGCCGCGTGCCTGTGGGCCGAGCGGATCCCGGCTTTCCCCGGGTGCGTGGCCGTTGGAAGCCCCCGTGGGGGCCGGGGTGTGCGTGTGGCCCCTCGGGCCGGGCTGGAGCCGGCAGCTGCCTGCTCGAGGGGGAGCTGCCGAGGAAGACCTGCCCTGCGCTTCTGCTGAGCTCAGAGCAGGCTGGGGGTGCTCAGCACCTCTCCAGGACTGGCCCCGAGCGTCCGTGAGATTTGACAAAGCGCAGTGGAGCTGTCTGGAGCTGATCTGTGGCTCGGCCGAATTCCTGCCCAGCCAGACAACTCTTGGGTGTCCCCGGAGACCATTTAAGGGAGAGAACAAGCCTGGTTTTATATATTCCTTTCCCTCTGGAACTGCATTTTCATTTATTAGTGAAAAATTGAGCTGATGGGAAAGAGCTTGTCTTTCAGCTCCATTTAATGTTTTGCTGTATGGAGCTGGTCTCTGCCTCGCTGTTCTGGTAATTAAGGAAAATCAAATGGCTAATTAGGAAACTACAACTCCTTGTTAGGGCTCTTTTCCCCTGTAAGTAAAACTGTAATCGATTCGGGCCCTCGTTCAGCTCCTTTTTCTCAGAGAGCAGGTTTGGGGCTATTTCGTGTTCGTTGCAGGGAGGCAGGAGCGAGCGGCTGCTCTGCGGGAGGACGGGCGCTCGCTGCCCCGCTTCGCCTCCCGCCCGAGCCGGAGCCGGAGCCCCGCGGCGGGAGCAGCTCCCCGAGGGCTGGGGGAGCTCCGGCGCGGCTGCGGGCGCAGCAAGGCGCGGAAGGTGGGCTTTGAAGTCCAGAACCACTTTCTCCTCCTCCTCCTCCTCCATCCCCGATACCGGGGCCTTCCGCCTGTACCTCACCCTGCACTGGACCATCCTCCTGCCGCGTGTCCGTTGCTCCTCGTCCGGCTCTGCCCTGCTCCCAGGCTGGCGGTGCTGGAAGGGTCTCGCGCTTCCCTGCCCTGCTGCTGCCCTGGCCCTGCTCCGTCTAAGGACTGGGGGAGCCCCGGGGCTGCGGGAGAGCGAGGGGCTCCTCTGCACCGAGGTCCCGCACTGGCTTTGCCGCCACGGGGGACACAGGACAAGGACCAGGGCCCGGCCGGGGCCGCGGCGGTGCCAGCCACTCCCGGGACTGGAAGGAGCCTCTTGCGGCTGGAGGACAGGGCTCTGCTTCGCCCCGTCCCTCCTGAAGCCAAGAGCCAGTGTTGGCGTCTCCCGGTCCAGCCCCCTTTGCCTTTCCGCAGCTCCCTGGGACAGGGACGGCGGGTCCCAGCATGGGTCCTGCCCGGCCTCGTGGCCCACCCCCCTCCATGGGGGCCGGTGCCGCCCCCCACCTTATCGGCAATTTGCAGATTCTGCTTTAGCAAACAGTCGCACAATGACCCTGCGGGAGGTCCCAGCGTCGGACCTCATCGCCCCACGGCTGCGCGGCAGGATGTGTGCCCTGCTCCCCCCTCTGCGGCGCAGGCACCCGGCTGGGGGCGATGGGCTGGGGGTGCCCGGCTGCAGGGAACGGGGATGGGAGTGGGGCCCGGAGGGGTGCTGGGGTCCCGGCGGAGTCCACGTGCCCTTGAGGAGAGCCCACTCCGGGGCAGAGCTGGGCTCAAGCGCTCACAGCAGCGTTTGGGGGGGCTCAGCATGTGGCCAAGACAAAGGAGGGGATGGGGCTCCCTCCAAATGTGTGGGTGCAGGGGGCCCTGGCCACGCCGCCCCCGCAGACTCAGCCTCAGCATCTCCCCACCTTGCGTCCAGCTCCTCCCAGTGCTTGCCCGCACCCCTGGGCAGGGGGCTCCCATGCGGACCCCCCACAGCCCTGGCAGCTCTGCAGGAATCGTCATTGCTTTATTGCAGCGGTCGCAGCCAGCGTTGCGGACGCGTTCAGCGAAGCCTGTGGCTTGCACCAGCATGGGGGGCTGGGACCCCCTGCCCTCCCCCAGCTGGGCCCCGTGCTTTGCGAGCGGGGACCCCCTTCCCCTGGTTTCTTGCCGGCCAGCCCTCCTGGCGTGGGGGGCTGCTCCGGGAGCAGGTCGGGGCGGCGGTGGGAGCCCCCGGCGCCCGGCGGCGCGGCTGTGCCCGAGCGGCAGCGGGTGCTCTGGCCGTGCTGGCGGCAGCAAGCCGGGGCGTGGAGCCGGGTCCCTGGGGACGGCTCACCGAGCGTCTCCCTCCCCAGCCATGGAGGCCATGACGCTGTCGATCCAGGCCGCGTACGGGCCGATGCGGGTGTAGATGGCGGGTTTCTTGTAGTTGCCGCAGACGCGGGAGCCGGCCGTGACCACCCCCTCGGCCACCCCGCTGCAGACCAGGGGGCCGCCGGAGTCTCCCTGCGGGACCAAGGCTCATCAGCAGTGCCGAGGGTTTGCTGGCCTGTCCCAGCCCGTCTCCCACCCCAACCCCGGAGCTGGGGGTCCCCGCCTGACCCACGGCTCTGCGGCGGGCAGAGCTTCAGCCCCTGGATGTTCTCAGCCACGGTTTCACCCGCAGAGGCTGTGGGTTGGGGTCAGTCCTGTCCCCCCTCGCCTGCCCACGCTCCTCCCCTTGCTCTGCTGACAGCCCAGATCCCCGCTCCGCCAGGACATGGTGGGGCAGGCGGGGGGGCTTTCAGCGTGGCCCCTGGCATCCCGGCAGACCCGCCAGTGGGGACTGGCTTGTGCCCGCGGCCTCATCCCTGTCTCCAGGCTCACGAGAGCTGCTTTGCAACGGCCAGCACAAGGCAAGGAGCCCCCGTCACCATCCTGCCCTGCAGCCCCAAACCCTCGCCTCTTTGGCTGCAGGGATCCTCCCCCCACTCCCAGACCCCCACGGGGGACGGCAGCCCCAGCCCGTGGGCCTGGCCGTGGTTCCATGTCCAGGAAAGGAGGGGGCGGGAGGCCGGGGTGAGCGGTACCTTGCAGGTGTCCTTCCTGCGGGAGTCGGTGCACATCATCTTCTCGGTGATGGTGCGGTCATGGTAGGTGCGTTGGTTGCAGACGTCGCGGCTGATCACCGGCCGCTCCACCTGGTAGAGCTTGTCCGGCCGGCGGCCGCTGTGGCTGATGGTGCCCCAACCCGCCACCTCGCACACCGTGTCGGCCGCCACGTCCCTGTCCTCCCGCTGGAACGGCAGCACCCGCACGTGCGCGTTGAGCTCCGCTTTCTCCTCCAGCTGCCACGAAGCGAGAGGGCACCCGGCTCAGCAGGGGCTGGCTACGGCCCGGGACCCAGCGGGGCACGGTAAGCCCAGCCCCGACGCCGGGACTGCCTCGGCACCGCTCAGGGCTTCACCTGCCGCCCGCAGCCCCTGGGACGCAGCCGGAGCCGCGGCCGCGAGGACCACGGGGAAGGCGGAGGCGTTTGGACGCAGCCCAAAGGTCTTTGGCGGGGGAAGCGGGGCTGGCCCCACGGGACAGGGGAGCGGGGACAGAAGGGACCGAGCAGTCCAAGCCTGGCCTCGAGGGCTTCCTCCCGTTGCGGTCAGTGGCCCCACAGGGTCCCAAGGGGTAGAGGGATTTACAGGAGTGGGGGAGGAGGGTCCCGGCAGCCCCGAGCCCACCTGGAGGAGGAGGAGGTCGTCCTTGTTGTTGTGGATGTTGCTGCCGGGGTGGGGGATCTGGGCGCGCACCCGGTACAGGCGTTTGTGGGGCTCCGGCTCTGTGAGCGAGTGGGCGCCCAGGAGGACCTGGAAGACTTTGCCATCCCTGGAAGAGAGACAGCGCGTGGGGGCTCTGCCCACCCCACGGGGCACGTGGAGCCGGGGGCGCCGCTGCCCCCGGCCACGGAAACAGGGTGCTGTGGGGTGCCAGAGAGACTCCCCCGGGGCGCCGGGAGCTCCCGGGGGGCCGCTGCAGGTGGGAGCAGAGCCCTGGTGCTCCGACACTGGGGTCGGGACCACGGAGCAGGATTTAGCCTGAGGCCAGCAGCCACCCCCCAGCACAGAGCAGCCCCCGCCTGTCCCCCCACCCCAGCACTCACGTCTCCTCGGTGCAGTGGGCAGCGCTCAGCACCCACTGCTCGGCGATGAGGAAGCCCCCGCAGACGTGCTGCCCGTCCAGCTGCAGCGAGGCCATGTAGGGCTTGAGGTGGGCTTTGGCCTCGTAGCCGCCCAGGATCCGTCCCCGGGGCTGCCCTGTTGCCGGCAGGAGAGAGCCCGGGTTAGCCGGGCATCGCCCCAGCCGGCGCGGATGGGCCAGGGTCACCCCAGCGGTCCCCTCCGGAGGCCCCGGACCCCTCCCCGCGCCTGGCTGCAGGTGGAGGCAGGAATCGGGCAGGACCCCCACCCCGTGCTGGGGCCGTCGCTGCCCCGTCCCGGGGTTTGGGGGGGACACTCACCATTCACCATGGCCCCCAGCAGCGGCAGCAGAGCAAGGACGAGGGCGGGAGAGGGACTCGGCCCCATGGCTGCGGTGGAGCCTGGCGGTGCCGCTGCCCCGGCCGTGGGCTCCGTGGGCTCCGTGGGGTGGCCCCTGCTCGGCCGGGGCCGGGGCTGGGGCTCGCTTTTATGTTCAGCTTTGGGGTGGCGGGGGGGCAGGAAAGGGCAGCACCGGGGGAGCAGGGGGGGTTTCCGCAGCGTGGGCCGAGTGTTTTTAAATATTCAGCTTATAAAAGGGGTCAAGAGTTCCCGGCACAAACAGTGCGGGAAGGCGGAAACAGCCTGTCCCAGCTGCCGGGCCTGGCACCCGCCGCGGGGGATTTCTGCGCTCTTTTCAAAGCCAAAACCCAGTCCGGCTCTCCCGGCACATGCGGCAGCGCCCGGGCCTGACCCCAGCCCCTCGGGCCAGGGACCCCCGCCCGCCTGCCCGGGGAGGGTCGGTGGGAGCGTGGCAGTGGGTGCTGGGTGCCGCCTCGGTGGGGGCCCGGGGC
>VZTV01102710.1:0-11388 GCA_013400875.1 Anhinga rufa
AAAAAAAATAAATAAAAATTGGGAGACAGGGAAATTGTGATAAACATAAGAAAAAAAGAAAGAGGATAAGAAGGAAAGAGATAGAAGGGAACCCAGTTTTAAATAACGCTAGTTCATTACCTGTACAAATAAAGGAAGAATTACTAATGTATATTTATAACATGTGAGCTACCCAATTGAGCACAGGATTAAGACTAAGAAGTCATGAGTTTCTGAGCTATAGCACCATTTACAGGCCTGAATTACATCTTCAGACTAAGCAGATCTCTTCGGTGAAATTCATTCTCTTTGCAGAAAGCCTGAACATTTGACCTGAATGTGAAGAGGCTATGTAAAGATTTTGGTATATAAACGTCTCTAAATCTCTATTTGTTTGTAACTTCAGTTTATAATTGAAATAGTGGTGTGCAATACAGTCGCTGTGTTCCTGAACTTCTTCCATGTTACCCTTTCCTTCTAATCTATGTCAGATTATCAGTATTATCTTTCTTGTGTTTAACTGGAGTATTTACACAATATCACATAACTACTACAGCACTTTTCTTGCTTAGCAAATAGGTAAACCCCAACTTAGATAGGAGCCTGCTTTTCTTAATTTTTTCTTAACCTGTAAAACAGGACGGACAGCTGTCTAAAAATCTATCTCACATCAGTTATGTAAGCAGACAAGACAGGATCTGAAGGATCTAAAAATAAAATAAACTAGCTTGCCTTTTTTCATGCCTTTACAGTTTAAGGAGTTCAGCTTTTAATACTACTTTATCAGTTCAACTCCTCCATATTTGAAATAACACTAACCCTAAAATTACCTTTCTATAACTTGACTGCTTGTAACACGCTATCCTCCTCTTCACCTTCCATTACTTGCCTTCAAAACCATAAAACTTTCACTGCTGGTGTTCTAAGTGCAGCAACAATCTTTACCACCTCTTTCCTCCCTTCCTAGGAGGTTTTCTGTGCTCCAGGTCAGCTTGATACAACACAGCTGTGTAACCTGGGATCAGAGTGTGGTGGAGACAGCTGTGTGAGAGAGCTGTGGTAAGCCTTGTCTAGGGCCTCCTTGCCTCCCTTAGGAGGTGCAGTTAAGCTTAGACTGTCACTCTTTCTCTGAGGTACTGTCTGTGTGTTCCTGTGCCTGGACATGTACCTTGCTGATTTTGTATTTTGACTAGCTGATTTGACTTCCCAGCTTGATCTTGGACCTTCCTTACCACTGTGGACTTGCCTGGCTATTATTCAGCTGTGTCAGATTCAGGTTACTCTCTCTGGACATGCTGTCTTTGCTCAGGTGCTGAGGGACTGCATCCTTTGGTGGTGAGGACACTGCTCCTGCCTGCCTCCTTATGACCCTTTGCTCCCAGTTGACCTTCCTTTGAGGAAGAGTCTGTCCTTGCTTCTCTCTGACACTACCTTACCTACATTTCTGCAGCATAATGCCTAAATTCTCCACTCTGCTGTTGTAAATTCCAACAGCACCCTGCTCTTTCACTTCTGCTATCATTTTGTTATTGTTTTGTTGTCATCCTCTCTTTATTTTGCACTTTCCCCTGCGTTAATGCTGATGTGTTTAAAGACAGAAAAAACCTGTTAGTACACATCTTTATTCATTCATAACTTCTTAATGTGATGTTTCTGTAATCTATGTGAATCCAAATGTGACAAGATTCTTGATATTAACAGAGCAATACTATGATACCTTCTAATAGGCAAACTATTAACTATCAAATAGACAAACTATAGTAATCAGGACTTATACTAGTGGGAATAGTTCTGCTAAGTACTAACTAGCAGAAAATATGTACAGAAAGCTTAGGTTCATAGCTTTGTGAAAGATTACTTTGCAATGCATTTGACTTCCAAAAACACTTCTAGTGTGAAGAAAAAGTAGAAAAGTAGAAATCAGCTGCAAGAGTGTTCTTTTTTTTTCCTTTTAAGAATATTTGTTCCAAAATTTTTAATATTCAAGTACTTTTACAGGACATAGGAGAACAGAAAAAAAAACAAAACAAAACTTGTAGAAGACAGCACAGCTTTTTCTGTAGCTAGTAAAAATTTTGACTTAGTGCATTACTAGAAACTGCCAAGTATCTTAGACAGATACTTAGCCACGTATTTGCTCAAACACTTAGTGTTTTCTACATCCATCCAAAAATCAAAGGTTGCAGTGATGAATGCTGTGAAGATTAATTTTTAGGTAGCAGACCCCCCATAGTGGAAATCAAGACCTTAATTAAATTTCTAAACTCCATGGGAGAAATTGTTTGCCTCAGAAGTGCGTTTACAGTTCTGGGAGCTTGCACAGGCAAAAATATATATCTTGCCACTTGAATATTGATTTAATGTAATATGATTTTAAAAGACACTGAGATTCAAATTGAAGAAAGTTCTTTAGGTGGGTACTAAAGGTCTGTTTTTGCAACTAGTGTGCTAAGTTATATTTCTTTTTTTAATGGAGATAGTGTTACAATTTTAAACAATGAATTAGTAGATAGAACACTTATCTGTGATGTAGAAGATCTGCTGATAATTCTGCCTCTGGTGGGATTGAAAAACCACAGTCTCATTTTCTTGACAATTTTTTCCTCTTTAAGTTTGTCATGGTTTAGCCCCCAGTCAACAACTAAGCACCACGCAGCTGCTCGCTCACTCCCCCCACCCCTGTGGGATGGGGGAGAGAATTGGGAGAGCAAAACTAAGAAAGCTCGTGGGTTGAGACAAGAACAGTTTACTAATTAAGAATAAAATAGTAATAATGGTAATGATAATAACAATGATTATGATAACAATAATAGTAATGATAATAAAAAAGAAACAACGAGGGAGAGAAACGAAGCCCGAAAGGCAGAAGGAAAAAAAAAAACAAACAAAAAACAAAACAAAACAAAAAAAAAAACCACAAGTGATACAACCGCTCACCACCCGCTAACTGACACTGCCAGTTCCTGAGCCGCGATTGCCACCTCTCCTGGCCAACTCCCCCCAGTTAATATACTGGGCATGACGTCACATGATATGGAATATCCCTTTCGGCAGTTTGAATCGGCTCCTTTGTCTGTGCCCCCTCCCTTCCTGGCTTCTTGTGCACCCGGTAGAGCATGAGAGGCTGGAAAAGTCCTTGACCAGTTCAGCACTACCCAGCAACAACCAAAACATCAGTGTGTTATCAGTATTATTCTCATACTAAGTCCAAAACACAGCACTACACTAGCTACAGTGAAGAAAATTAACTCTATCCCAGCTGAAACCATAACAAAGTTACATATTGTAGAAATTATGTAGGACTGAATTTGTTCTACTTTGTTTAAAAGAACTGAAAAGTATTTTGGCCAGAGAAGAAGGACAAGGCTGAACATAGCAGTGTGTAGTAGCTACAGTAATCCTCTGAAAGATGGGGACAAGACAGTCCAATTTTTGTACCACGGTCTGATTACAAATTTTGTGTGAATAGGTCTTTGTGCAAAATACCTGTCTGGTTTTTGACATAAGGAACAGAATCTATTCTGCAGTCCAGTCCTCACTCTGGCCACTAGGGTGGGGAATAAGAGAGTCAATCCATGCAGCTTTAGTCATGAACTCCTGCTGAGTTGTTAAGCCTATAAAAACTGTGGATGGACCTTGATATTTTGGAGAATTCAGCAGGAAAGCTTCCTGATCATGGGCAGGCATTCACACCTATAATGCAACATACCATTTTCTCAGTTGTGTCAACATGATACTGAAGCCACACTGGAAGTCACCGATCTTATTTTCATATATCAAAGGGGCAATAGGTTGTGCGGGAACAAGTGACTAGTCTTTACAGGAGGCAGGTGAATAGGACTCTGCAAGGCTGTTTTGCTGCTGAAGTCCCATGTATCATTATATCATGGCTTGAGATACTTCAGGTACAAACACAAGTAAAACTTCAGGTTCCTGGGGAACCTTAATTATGAAAGACAAGAGGACTACAAAATTTGGGTCCTTTCATGTTGAAAAAAAGTGGGATTTTGAAGACCTGAGTCTTAGGATCCATGTTTTAATTTAGTTCACCAGAAATTAAATTTAACTCAAAAAAATTAGAACTGCTCAGAAGCATTATATACTAAGCCTAGCTTGATTCAGGGTTTCCTTTAGTGTGAAGTACTTGTTCTAAAGTTAGAGACACCAAGACTAAGACTAAGCAAGACTTTACTAAAGATATCTGGAATCTTTTGTTACTTGCAGTAACTCAGTCACATTAACAGAGAGGCAACAGGTCTTGGAATTTGGTATCCCTATAGGTTTCAAAAATAGAAAATTAATTTTCTTCTCTTTTATAAACTTGCCATTCTTCTGCTCTTCTTTCCTTTAGTTCTTCTGCAAACCTTTATTCAGAAATTGTTCCAACATGGTATGAAAAGATACTCAGTTATGCTTATCTTTCAATTTTCTAATGGAATCCTTGACCTGCCATTACAATTATAAGTTGAATGAAAAGTCTATGATTAATTGTACCTGGTCATAGTTTTTGAAATGTAGTTAACTGTCTAACAAATGAATGATGGAGGCAACATTTTGCTGTTTATTCTAAAAGGAAGAAAAAGTATGCAGAGATTAATGCTTAAACAAGTTCAGTACATTAGTGATCTGATTATACTGCTTGTAGTATGAACTGATAGATTGTGATTACACTATAAACCTCTTCTAAGTAGTGTAACTATTACTTCACTCACTTTAGTGTTGTAAATAAAAAACATTTTTTTTTCAAGAATGAAATTACTTGAATTCTGAATCAATGATTCCTCAGAGAAGATAAAAAAGGGAAATGTGATCTGTTAAGCCATTTCTGACATTACATGTTCACTGTCAGCTTTTTTGTACAGCTCAAGGAATCCCAGTTCACTTCCTTGCATGTATTACAGCAATCTGAAAATGAATGTGACTGACAAAAGTCACATTTATCTTTAATAACTTGCTGATATTAGCAAATATGAAAAATATGAAAATATGTTAGGGCAGTTTCTATTACTAAGACATCTAATAGTATGGCAACATGCTTCAAAAAAATCTAATTTCTTTTCACTTGGCTGATGGTTAATGTGTTGACACAGATTACTTTTGATGCTTGTCCTATTTGACTTTTGTTGAAATTGCTCAAAGGAAAAAATACTAAGCAGAAGAAAGGCAATTAAATATATAGAATATAGGCGATTCTTTTTATGTATTTATCTATGTCCTTTTAATATGTTTATTATTTTTAAATCATGACTTGTATTCTCCTTATTTGATCATTTTGCAAGTCCAGTTGGTCTAACTGAAGTATAAATTTGTTTCCCTGCAACTTCTTTATAGAATTATAGGGAATATCCCATAGCAGTCATTTGTGTTCCACAGATGAAGGTCAAGAAATGCATCACAATAAATGCTAAATTTAAATTGTTACCTAGAAATGTATCTTTTTATGACCACATAGAGAAATTTGGGATTCTAGGTGTGGTTTTATTTGTTTTTTAATGATCTTAAAGAATGGAAGAGGACATTATTTGGCCTTCAGCTTTTTTGCCTTTTTTCCTAATTTGGCATTCATTTAAAATGCTCTCCAAACAGCTTAGAGGTTGACTTAATGCAAAAGGGGACAAATGAAAGTGTTTTGGATGATTAGGACTTCAATATAATTTTGTCTGGTAGAACAAAGAATGCTATTGAAATTTGAATTAACCTTTTTCATTAGTACTGCTAATAACACGTGCACAAGAGGGAACAAAGGTGGAAATTATATCTAAAGTCAGGAAGTATTGAAGCCACAGGCAAAGTAATGTCAAGATGGTGTGAAACTGCAGTTCCTGAATCATCTGCCTCATGCTGGTTGCAGGAATTATGTGGAATTATCTTTATCTCACTTAAGTTCAGGGACATTGTTATTCATTTTCCTACCTAAAATGTCTGCTTTTTAGGCTTGTGTGAAGAAACATCTATGGCCTGAGGTCCCACTTCAAACACTGGCAGTTTAGGCAGACCCCCTTATGCACACATGCACACAGAATAAGGAGTCCCTTACCCAGTAAAAGAGTTAAAAATGGTATTTAATCAGGAGACAAGCCAGACTCTACTGATCCAGTGTACTGATCATCAGGTGGCCCTTTTATCCTTTTATCTCTATTTTCCCATGCTTGTTCCTATCCAAACCGCCTTAATCCCTTCCATTGCCCAATTTTCATTCCTCTTCTGCACACTCAATAATCAGTCTTGCACAGTCCCAACATGCTCCTCCTCTGAACCCCATGATAAACCCCATATCCTTGGGCAGGGACACCTTTCAGTCTATGAGATGCCCTGGTGCCCTGTGGGGTGCCACAGCTGGCTCCTGGTGTGGGGTGTCCCCTGACCCCTCTGGCTCAGGATCATCTGGAACAGCTCGGGGGGGCCCTGGGGTGGGGGTCGCATCTCTAAGTGGGGTATTCAGGCACCTCTGCCTGCCCTGGGACCTCTGGGCTCCTTTGTGTTCATGGAAATGAACCTTTAACCACCTAACTGTTCAGTGTATGCTTGTCAATAACAGATACAGTCAGCATAGTTACAAACTGATGACCTGGTAAAATTAATGATCAAATTTGGGGTTACTGGAAATCCTACTTAGCATGAGCTTAGTTACACAAAAACACAAAAATCTCCTTCCTTACTGGTTCAAACTAAGGTGCATTCAGCTTAATAACTCTAGTATCTCATCATCAACTTCATATAACAAGAATGTATGAAAGAATATAAGAATAGAGTATAAACAGAGTAGATCTTCCTCAGAGATTTTGGGAGGACTAGAGGTTCCACCTGGACCATGATATCAATGGATGTTATTTACCTGGACTTTAGTAAAGCCTTTGACACCGTTTCCCACAGCATTCTCCTAAAAAAAACCTGGATGCTCATGGCTTAAGTGAGTGTACTCTTCACTGGGTAAAAAACTGGCTGGATGGCCGGTCCCAAAGCATTGTGGTGAATGGAGTTAAATCCAGTTGTTGGCTGGTCATAGGTGGTATTCCCCAGGGCTCACTATTTGAGCCAGTTCTGTTTAAGATCTTAATCAATGATCTGGACAAGGGGATCGAGTGCACTCGCAGTAAGTTTGCAGATGACACCAAATTGGGCAGGAGTGTTGATCTGCTTGAGAGAAAGAAAGCTCTACAGAGGGATCTGGGCAGGCTGCGTCAATGGGCTGAGGCCAGTTGTATGAGGGTCAACAAGGCCAAGTGCCGGGTCCTGCACTTGGGTCACAACAACACTGCAGGCTTGGGGAAGAGTGGCTGGAAAACTGCCTGGTGGAAAAGGATGTGGGGTGTTGGTCAACNCTCACTACAAGAAGGACATTGAGGTTTTGGAGTGTATCCAGAGAAGGGCTGCAATGCTGGTGTCAGGTCTGGAGAGCAGGTCTTCTGAGGAGAGGTTGAGGGAACTGGGTTTGTTTAGCCTGGAGAAGAGGAGGCTGAGGGGAGACCTTATCACTCTCTACAACTAGCTAAAATGAGGTTGTAGCAAGGTGGAAGTGTCTCTTTTCCCAGGTAACAAGTGATAGAACGAGAGGGAATGGCCTCACATTGCACCAGGGGTAGTTTAGATTGGATATTAGGAACAATTTCTTCACTGAAAGGGTTATCAAGCCCTGGAAGAGGCTGCCCAGAGAAGTGGTGGAGTCACCATCCCTCGAGGTATTTAAAAGGTGCTTAAGGACATGGTTTAGTGGTGGACTTGGCAGCGTTAAGTTTGTGGTTGGACTCTATGATCTTATAGGTATTTTTCAACCTAAGTGATTCTATGATCAATCAGTGGCAGATGGAACTGTCCTCCATGAATTTATTTAATTCCCCTTGAATTCATATATAGTATTCATTTCCTTAGGTTCCTGAGACAGTGAGTTTCACAATTTAAATGGGAATAGAGGGACAACTTATTACTTGGTTTTGACTTTCCTACCCACTCATTTCACTGGATGCCCCATAGCTTTTATAGACATCTGCCATATTTTCCCTCACATCTTTGCCAAGCTAGGCTGAATAGCTCTAGTGCTGCACCATCTTTCTTGACATTTCTGACCATTCTTAGTACCCTTATTTCATTTCTCTTTCCCTTTTGCAGAGTGAGAACTGAACTGCACAAACTATTACATGAGTGAGAGCATTAAAGGTTGATGCACTGGTTTAATGATGTTTTCTCTTTTATGTCTCATCTTTGACCAGGTCAAGAGACTAATTTGGTCTCTGTGCCAGTTTTACAACAGCTATGTGTAAGGTAATAAACAGCAGAATCTGATACTATATGTTTTCTGGTGGTAGCACAAACAGTCGGACTGACATTCACCAATTTATCTCTATAAATGTCATAAATCAGTTCGATAAAGTTCACAGTTGCCTTCTTACAGTTATGTGTAGGTGTATTAGATAGCTGGCACTCTTTTGTCTATAAGTATTATAAATAGCAGCAGACTCGGTGACAACTGATGGCATTGCCTTTGAATCCCTAAATTTCTAGAAGAAAATAATTCATCCTCTCTTGAACTTGTATCTCCATTGGTATAGTGGACAGGTCTTCGTAATGAATATGTTTGCATACTTTGTAGTTTTATTCTTTATTCTTATTTGTAATATATAGCATATATATCACACAAAATACTCTGTATATAGTTAATATTTTAAAATATATATAGTATTATATTATCATACAGCTATAATTGTATGTATTAATGTATACACAAGTATGCATTTTTTAACATTTTGGAGTTGACATGTCTGATCATAACATACATTATAAAAAGACACATTTTTAATAGTAAAACAAAGTCCAGATGTGTCAGTTTTTCAGAGCTACAGTGGTTTTGCTTAATCAGTTTACAAGGGTCTGTACTAAGCAGCAGTTACTATGGAAACCTGAAAAGATTTGAACTCAAATAAATGTGGGGTTTTTTTATTCAGCAATGTATAATGCTGAAGACTGATATTCAAAGTGACAAACCTGATGTCTAGTGATCAAAAGAACCATCTAAACTTAAGAAAAAGCAATTGGAAAAAAGATAATCTTCTCTTCCCCCTCTCTCTCTGCCCCAACAAAGCAGAAGGGCTAAAGGAATAAATGAAAAACAAAGTCTTATAGGGAGGAGTAATATTGTGGTCTCAGTAAAGAAAAGCAAATTGCTAACAATATCCCATAAGGTATTTGAACATTAGGTAGCTCTGAGAAAGGTAATGTTCAGTGTGCAAAATGTGGACAGAGCTCTTGGAGAAGAGTTGCAATGACAGTATGGTATGAAGGGACAAAGACTCTAACGTGTCTATATGTTCACTAACAGAGATACTAAAATAGCTTGTCTTTTAGTGCCAGATGTTCACTAATGGTACTTGACTCCATGGGTCTATTTCAGTTGACAATGAGTATGCAGCTGCTTGATTTCTTCCATGATTAGCTAAGGCTGAGTTTTAAAGTGGGGTATCTGTCTGAAACACCATCTAGATAGAAAGAAATAGTAATGGCAGGTTGCAGGGAAGGCACAAGGCAATTTGAAGTGACACAGGCTCACTTGACTGAAGGAGCAGAATGATATTATTACCTGCATGTGTCACCTAGGACTCTTTTATGTGGACTCTTTTATGCCTTTCATTACTTTGTGTGCCTGAACAGCACTGTTGCAATATGTAAAAAGGTGTACTTTCAAAATAAAATAAACCAAACCAAATTTAAGCAACCTGTTATTTTATTCCTTTATCTAGTAAGATTCTGGAGTTTTGAGCTTCCTTTATATTTAAATTTTCTATTGTTCTTGCTTCTTTAGAAATAAATAAACACTATTGCCCACTTTCTCCTATGTAGGACAAACTCCTGGTGAACAGAAAAAAAAAAAAAGTGACTTTAATTCTTCTAACTCGAAAGGAAAATGTTGGGGATTCTACTTTCCTAGACTATAAATGTCAGAAATCCCCTAGGAAAATTTGAGAGGATTATCTAGCATGTATAAACAATTTCCAAAGCTACATGAGTTTGATAATAATTTCATAAAAAGGAGATTTAACCCTTAGGATCCCAGGTACAAAGTCCTGTTTCATAATTGTTCAATTTATAACTCAGTTGATGTAGATCTCAGAATCTTTTGGCACTCTAATTCTTTTTTCTGTTGATACTCTTGCAGCTCTATAATGAGATACCCTTTTTGCTCTGGACTAATGGATCATTGCCTGGGTCATTGTTTAATTATTTAGGGTCTAAACATTAAGATGTAATTGTTTTATTCTGATCCTTCACCAGAAATGGTCTCTCTCTCTTTTTCTTCTTTATTTTATTATGCTAAATCTTTCCATCTGGGAATGCAAACAGTTTTCCAAAGTAAAAATGAAAACATGTTCAGATAAACAAACAGGAAAACTAATGTTTATAGCTTATAATTTTGATACTAACTCATCATTTTGTTGCAAATAACCCTGAAAAGGCACATTTGTTTATGTGGATATTAGAGTGAGGAATGTTAAAAAGAGGGCTCTTACCCGCTGAACTTAATATGTCAAATCTATAAAGGTAACTCCTTAAAGTCTGTCTTGTTTGACAGGTGAGAGCTATAATGTAGGAAAATTTCACCTCTCAGTTGTGTATGAAATTAAATTTACGTTCAAATTGATCTTCACAGGCACTGTATCCATTACCTGTTGTCATCTCTTTAGCCTTCTTGTAATTTTGACATGAGAAACAATCCTACTTCATAATCCATGATTGCTGGGACAAAATCTGCAGCTTTGTTCTCCATCTGTATTGGTAAAAGGTAAAAGCTGATGATCTAATCCCTTGAGGTTCCATTTTACACTATTTTATACTTCATCTTTTAAATGCTCATTTCTGTATCATTTCACCTGAACAAGCCAGGATCTAAGGTGGTAATCTGCCAAGAAGTGACATCAGAAACTGATTTATACACACTGTATACCACATCCAGTATATTTAACATGTTTATTAGTCTGTCCTATTGTGATAAAGAAAGAACATTTGCTTTATTGTATCTCGTAATCCATCTTCAAAGGTTCATCATCCATGCACTAACTATTAAAACTTCATATCTTATCTATTTTAAGTAGCAAGTAGGAGGGAAAATGTGTAAATGTGAAAAGAAAAAAGGGTATTCCTTATAAAACTGATCCCTTTCCACCTCACCGGAAATTTTCACATATATGCCTTGTTTGTGACAACAGAAATCAAATAATTGCAAAAAAAAAAAACCCAGAGAGATAATTCCCATTGCTTGCAATTTACTAATGCAGCTAAACATGTGTCCTGGTTTCAGCTGGGATAGTGTTAATTTTCTTCCTAGTAGCTAGTATGGGGCTGTGGTTTGGATTTAGTATGAGAATAATGTTGATAACACACTGATGTTTTAGCTGTTGCGAAGTAGTGCTTACACTAAGT
>VZTV01102712.1:148-14408 GCA_013400875.1 Anhinga rufa
CCCCCCCCGCCCCCGGGGAAGGGACACGGAGCCCCGCAGCGCCCGCCCCGAGGCCCCGGTGAGGGGCGCCCGCTGCCCCGGCGGCGCTCGGGCCGCGGTGGGAAGGGTGCCGGCAATTCCCCCTCAGGAGGGGGCTCCCCCCAGGCATCGGAAAGGCCCCTTTGCCCCCCCAGAACGCCCCAGAGCGTTGAAAGTGGCCTTTCAAACCCCGCTACAGCCCGGCAGACCCCGGCACGACCCCCCCCGGGGGTCTCTAACAGCTTTCCCCGCGGGCCTGTATCAAGGGGGTCTTTACATCCCTGCACCAGGGACACACCGACACCCACGGGGTGTCAGGAGCGTGGTGTGGAAGCAGCCACAGGGCCGCATCCAGCCCTCCCCACCCGCGGGGGGCCCCCGTCTGTGCGGGGTGGGGCGCGTACAGTCCTGGCCCCCACACGAGAGAGGGCTGCTCCCAAAGGGCCGGGCACATCTGCAAATCGCAGGGTCATCGCCAGCAACGTGAGCCCCCTCCATGAGCCGCCGCCACCACCACTATACTGGTCCCAGATGCTCTCTGCGAAGAGGAAGAGAAAAATACCTTCAGACAACGAGCAAAAGCATCCGCCCCAGGTCGGCAAACACGAGGCACCACGGGCCACCCCGAGGCCCGATGCGTTGAAGCGTCCTTGCAGCTGTGCTCGTAGCTATCGCCACCGGGAACGCAGGAGCAGGAGGTGCGGCGTAGCGGCACGGTGCCGCGCATGTGGCTGGCGTGCGTTTTCCTCGTCCGTTTCCACGTGGCGTTTGGGGACCGAGTCCTCCCAGGGCGCGTGCGGGCGCACGTGCGTGGCCCGCTGGGTTTGCGGAGGGCTCGCTGCACGGTGGAAAGCCCTTTCTTACCCATCTGCTCACTCAAAACCCTTGTCGCTTTTCTCTTGCCCGTGGCACCACGTTATTTTGGAGGGAAAGCTATGGGTATAGCTGGGACACACCGAATGCTGAGAACATAGGTGTTTTGGGGGGACAGGGGGGCATTTTACAGGGAGATAGCTTTGTCTGGATTTAAGTAGGCCATTAAAAACCGCTGCGTCAAACATAGCTGGGCAAGTCAGCCCATGCCAGATGGGGAGGGAAAGCCGTGGAAGAGTCTCATGTTACAACGATGACAGCATTTTATGGCAGCAGCGGTTACAGCTCTTGAGGAAGTGAAAAGCAGTTCTGTTACTTGCCTTATTTCCTGGGCAGAAACGGTGGGTGTTCAGTAGCGAACAAGCCGTGCACAGGTCCCATTCCCACCCCGGTAATGGCTGCGACTCTTGTGGGGAGGCTTCTGGCAGCGACATGAAGCCCAAAGGGCCAAAGAAGGATGTGCTGAGGAGGGCTTGCGCAAACCTCAGCATAATAAAAGCCTCCATCCCACAGGTGCACACAAACACACACTTACACACAACAGATGCTATGCAAAAAAAAAAAGGGCAAAATATGAATTTTGAAACAGTTTTTACATCCTGAGTTGTAAAATTTCTTTCCTGGTTGCTCTTAGTTTTAGAAATACAGATTCTTTAAGAACACATTCTTAAAATGCAGCATCTTTAAAAATGATTGTGAATGGACACACCTCATGCCGCGATACTTAACTCTCCCAAGTTTCTTGTACTTAAATACCTTACGCAAAGATGCCCAGAAGCCTTTCCTACTGGCCCTTCCTCACAGAGAAGGGGCATTGCCGCGGTGGAAGCCCAGCTAGGATCCCTTTGCTAACTGATGCAGCAAGAGCAGCGGCAATGTGTGGAAGAGAGCATGCCGAAAAGGGAAAACCATGCTGGGGGTGAGTGTATTTAACACTGGTAATTGATGCAGCTCACCTGCGACGGCTGGGGTGGCTGCCTGCTCCCCGTTACCCTCCCACCTGATGGCAATTTAAGCTACTCTTCGTTTCAGCTTCCATCGACGGGCAGATACGGGGTGGACGTCAGCAGTGGGCTGGGGATGGCGGATGGGCGACGTCTCTCGGCCCAGGTTAATCCCTGCCTGCTCAGGAAGGCTGGGGAAGCGCTCACCTCCCACGGCTGGGGCGGTTGCGCTCAGAGAGGTTCGACGGCCGATGCAGCCCAGGCTGCGCGACTGCTGCTAGCCCTGCTGAGGATGCTATTAAAACCCAGTGCTGGGGCTTGTGGGCACACCTGTGCAACAAGAAGCGTATCACCGCCCTCCCGGTATAGCCGAGGAGAAGGGGTCCTGGGGGGCCATCTAGTGCAGCCCTGCGGAGCCCAGGCTAGCATCGCGGGTCAGCACCTCCTGGCTGTGCCCGCGCCAGGAGACAAAGCGGGGCAGGGGCACCAGCCCGGCCACAGATGGCTCTGCCTCCGCCGTGCTGGCTGGAGCCGATAAACACCCTCCCAGGCAATGCTTGGCCATGGGCTGGGGACAGTCTCTGCTCCAAACAGGCAGCTCAGTTGTGCCCAGAGTTTTGGGGAGGGAGGGGAAGAGAGGAGGGGAATTAGCAGTCGCGCAGTGCCGCTTGGCCCCAGGGCTGGAGAATGGTTCCCAGCTGGTTCTGCAGACTGGCAGGGATGCAGCCGCCAGAGACCACCCACCACTTACCTAAAGCTTTTTCTCTTCCATAAAGCCTCTTCCCCGCTGGGGAGGTCGGGCTGTGTTTGGCTCGGATATGAAAGCCAGCGCCTCTCCCCTCAACCTGCTGAGCCGCTTTGTCCCCCTGAATTAGCCAGCATTACTTTTAACTCATTGAATAGTCTGGATTAGAGCCAGCCAGCCGACGGGCTCTTGCCCAGACGCAGGTTTGCGAGTCAATGGCACCAAGACTCGGTGAGGTCTGGACCTTGCCAAGGATCTCATTGCTCGTCCTTTGGACGAGCCCAGAGCAGCCCTGTGTGCCCGGTGGCCCCCGCACGCGTGCTGATGAGAGGAGACGGGCCGGAGCCCAGCAGGCGCTCTCCCAAGCAGCCGATGGGGATGGTGTACCGGGCAGCCCCAAGAAGATGGGGAGAGGGTTTTACTATTTTAGACAGCTCTTAAAATGTTTTCATTTTATCAGCCACGGTGTGTACGCCTCAGTTAAACAGCTGGCATCCGAGCTGATATGCGGGGATGTGTAATTCTGATTCCTACCTTTCTGTTTCAAAGCTGTCTCGTTTTGAGCACTTTGATCCAAAGACTAAACTTATTGTGGCATATTTATGTATATGACATTTTCATTCGCTCCTTTATTTATTTATTTTTGCAAAGCCCGTCACTTACAAGGTTTCTAGTGCCGAGGCAGCGGTGCTCTGTGAAGGAAAACACACGGTCCAAACTCCAGGGTTTGCGTGTGCTGCAACAGACCTATTTAATACACCTTGCAGGCTCGAATTGCAAGAGCAGTGGCAATGTGTGGGAGAGAGCATGCAGAAAAGGGAAAACCATGCTGGGGTGAGTGACGGTGTATTTAACACTGTGTCCCAATGGACTGGCTTTTTTTTTTATTTTGAAGGATTTATTTTTTTTTTTTCCCCTAGAGTTTTCCAATTCTTTCTGGGTCTTTATGGCAATTCGGTGCTTTTGCTGCTCTCTCTGGTAGTGCCTCATGGTATTTAGCACACTGAGCCCCGCAACATCCCCAGGAGGCAGAGGCATGCTGCTACCTCACCTTACAGCAGAGGAAAATGGAGAAGTTTGGGATGGATGAGGAACTGTAAAGAAGTCTCCCAGCTCCTGGGAGAGAGCTCAGACCAGGGGAGCAAGCCTGCCCTACCTGACAGCCCCTCCAAAAAGCTGAACCAGTACCATTCTTGACTATCTTACTCCCAGGACAGTGGGAGTATGACATGCCCAACGAAACACCCATTCACCTCAAACTACAGCAAGAAGTGGTTTATTTCCCGAGCAGCAGCAGCAGCACAGCAGTTGTTTTTAAAGCTCAGCCTCAGGGGTACCGCAGCGGGGAGGCAGAGCGGCGGCGGAACGTCGAAAGCCAGCTTCCCTCAGGTTGGAGTCTTTTGGTTGGGTTCTCTGGTGTCAAGTAAGGCACAAACTCCGACTGATGCTTTTCCTGAGCATGGATCATTAATAAACCCTTTTGCCTGGGGCAGGCTATCTTGTACATGTGTGATTTTCTGCCTTCTCCCTTGTGTGGGACACACATGGGGTCTGTCCCCTCTGTCAGCTTCTTCGCTGCACAAAATCTGTGGGGATATATTCACAGTTAAGCCCCTTCCCTATCTGTTCCATTGGTTTGAAGTGGGCTTAAAACAGTTTAAAAACCATTTTCAGGCTGGGGGAGGCACACACAGAGGTCCCAGCAGACAGGGACAGCCCTGTGGAGCGTGGTCCCCCCGGCTCTCCTGAGGAAGCCAGGCTCCCAGCGGTGACTGAGCCACCTGAAGAAGAGACGCTGCTTGGGTGAACATTTCAACACCCGGGGTACCTCACTCATCCTCTCCTCCCCTCCAGACTGCTTCTGTTGCCACGCTCCTCATTCCCCCAGCGCAGCCTGAATGCACCTCTCTCTCTGAGGCCGGCTTTTGTTAAGCGGGTCCTCCTGCACATGGACATGTTTGGTGAACACAAACAGCTCCATTTTCCTCATGGAAATGGACACAATTTCTGTAGGAACATTTTAAACATCCTCACCAATAGCTTTAGAAGATCTCAGACTTCACATTGAGAGAGCTCTGACTGATGTTAGGATTTAACTGAGAAAACTCAAAAGGTTAAATTAAAAAAAATGTTACTCCTTAAAAAGCAACAGAGGCATTGCCAGGGCTATTCAGTTCTCACCTTTAGAAAAGACACTTTAATTCATACACCTCCAAACCCTGAATCACTGGGAGAGAAGCGCTGACACCAACCCTCCCTTCACCCCTCCAGATCCCTTCTTCCCTCCTTTGCTCTTCCGAATATGCCTATGGGTGCTGCTTTCTTGCCCAGAGGAAACCAGCAGCTGGCCTGGCTGCTGGTGCCGGGCTGCTCCGTTAGGTTTTGTGCCAGATCTCACCCAGTGAGGTCTCACCTGGGTGTATGTTTCAGGCATGACAATCTTTAAACTGTCCTTAGTCGAGTAAATAAAAAACAGAAGCCATTTACCATTAATGGTACCCTGTATATCTGAAGGAGGAAAAAATACCTGCAAGTACAAGAAAAAGGACCAATATAACAATTGATGTGGTTCATTTTCAGTCCAGGCTTCCTAGGAAGAGGATGCTGCTCCACCTTTCCTCTCATTTCAAAATTACAAGCCTATCCTTGATCCGGGAAAGCACTGTGCTCAGATTAAGGCCAAATACAACGGACCAACATCTCAGAACACGTGTAGCTCTTTACTCTGAGGTATCTGAAGGCGTTTTTGGCTGGCATTTCATCACACCTCAATCTTCTTTCTACTGAGGCAGAATCACTCTTATACACTGTAAAACAACGCTGCTGCCTTACACTCTAGGCGGTAAGCTGTAACTAAAGTGCGCTCATGCAGGCCGATCTTTTTTTGTGTCAAATGCCTCTGCAACGCCAGCTGTATAACAGTGTCACATGTATTAGTCATCGTATTGCCCTGCTGACACCCCCAGGTTAGAAGTACTCCGCTTTTCTGAAGCTGAAAATACTCTTGGAGTACAAAACTGCCAGAAGAATATCAATTGCAATTACAAATCTAAACTAAGCATGCAGTATTGTGGCCTTTTCAATATTACATTTCTGTGGCAAGTTTTTCCATTGTGTATCGTTCAGTCATGTTGGGACAATTTGTTAAATAATATAGAGGCACTTCATCATGGAACAACATCTGAGGTGATTTACAGTTCGGTCTTTTAGCAGCACACCTGTAAATTGCTATAAATAATGCTAACCCCTATTAAGGAGACATCAGGGTGCTTCCAGGCTGAGAGAATTAATGGGGAGGCAGTTGTGGATGATACTGGGTAAAAGCACTACCAGTTTACAACTGATCGGGTTGTTCTGATATACAGATCCGCTAGCATGCCCCACAGCCAGGCCCGAAGGTTAGGGTCCAAGTTCCTGAAGGGCAGACTTTGGCAGGCATTTAGTAGCAAGCTGGTGTACAGAGAGAAGTGATATTCTAGGCTTAAGTACCTTCGTTTTTCTCGAGGGTGCAACATAGCTTTTACAAATCAGCTGTTTGCAACAAACTGTAATTAGAAATAGCTCATCATCTTCTCATCTGTATCAAGTCTTGATTCGGCAGGCATACAAGGTTAACAATGAAGGAGGGCTACGGAGCAAAGTAGACAGACCAAAATCCCAGGCCATACCACTACGGAGCAAATCCTGCTATCTCAAAGGTACATCTGAAAACGGGGGAAAACAGTTGTGAAGTCAAGAATAAGCAAGATAAACAGAACTGATCCACTTTTCATACACACAAAGCCAATGAGTTTCTTCACTTTTCAGCAGTACAGAACAGTTTCATTTTTCCTAGGGATGTAAACAGCCACACGATCATTTTGGAGACGTGACTTACCTTTGGTTAATGAGTGTTTTCAGACAATCAGAGAAAAGAGACGGTGGTTCCTCGCAAAGAAGAAACTGCACAAGCCAACTTTTGCCAGGTGATGTGAGGGGTGGGCGAACGAGCTCCTGCAGAACCCAATGTTGATCAAAATTGTGAAGACAGAGGGGAGACTTTGAATGAAGGGAAGAAGAAAACAAATGAGTACAAGGAAAAGTGGGGAAAAAAGTGAAAATGGGAAAGGAATACAGCAGGCTCAAAATCTCAGTTTTACTGTATTTTGTATTTGGGTCTTGACCCAAAGCCTTTCTCCTGGGTAGTGAGATCCTGACTTGGTTCTGGTGTGAATGCCCATCAACAGATTATTTGTTTTAATGCTTCAATGCTGCATGTGGGTGTCATGGTTTTGGCTGGGATGGAGTTAATTTTCTTCACTGTAGCTGGTACAGTGCTGTGTTTTGGACTTAGTGTGAGAATAATGTTGATAACACACTGATGTTTTAGTTGTTGCCAAGTAGTGCTTGCACTAACCAAGGACTTTCCCAGCTCCCCATGCTCTGCCGGGTGCACAGGAAGCCGGGAGGGGAGGGGGCACAGCCAAGAGAGCTGATCCAAACTGGCCAAAGGGATATTCCATGCCATACGACGTGATGCCCAGTGTATTAACTGGGGGGAGTTGGCCAAGGGAAGCAGCGATCACAGCCTGGGGACTGACGGCATCGGTTGGTGGGTGGTGAGCGGTTGCATCACTTGATTCTTTTTCCCTGGGTTTCACCTCTCTTTCGTTGTTTTCCTTTTCATTATATTACTATTACTATTTTAATTATTAAACTGTTCTTATCTCAACCCACAAGTTTGCGTGGTGCTTAGCTGCTGACTGGGGCTAAACCACGAAAGTGGAAAAAGGTGAGAGAAGATGATCAAGCTCCTAACCAAGGAAGCGGTCGTGGCAAACCAGACAAAATCATGGGGAGTACTTTCTCCCCAAATGGGTGATCATTATGTAGGGATGCAAAAGAACAGCTAAAGATGGCAGGATCACTTTAAACTAGGAAATAAACTTTTTCAGCTCGTAGAACTGTTATGAACTCTTGTGTTTCAAAGGTGTTGAAGATGATTTACCTGTAGAAATTCAAAAGGCCCGAGTACAACCACCAGGAAGCAAAGGTGCGAAGACACATATTTCAGAGCTACCGCATGCAGATTTTTACTTCAGCTTGCAATATCTGTGGAGGCTTTGGAGCCTTTGCTCAGAAGTCAAGTGATGACCTGAAAATTGCAGCTTCCACTGCAGGAAAGCTGTTGCAGGAAAGAGCTTTAGCGTACACCCTGAACGAACTTCCGAGGCTCAGAAACCAGAGGGGAAAGTAAAAGGACTTCAGCCTGCCTTCATCGAAACAGCTCTCAGGAGGACTTCTTCACCTATGCAATGATTTGAGACAACGCACACGACGACCATATTTAAAGCAGACTGTCTACATGCGCTGGCCTCACAGAAGATGAGAGAAAACCTAAATTACTACATGAAACGTTTTGTCCATTCATACAGCTCTGTGGAGCCCCTGTAGCACTACACAAGGCAGAGGAAAGCTTTGCTGTGCTGTGGAGGACGAATTAATGCAGCATGCAGCACAGCCTTGCAGCTGGCGTAGGCCCTCTCCTCTGCGGGGGTGTAGCTGTTACTCACCAGATGTGGCCACCTCCAGGCAGCTGCCGGCTGGGCCAAATGCTCTGAACTATGCCTGAGATTTGGCTGAACCGAACTGGCTCTATTTTAGAGGTGTGAAAACCTCTTTCTGGCTCACTTAGTTGACACTACGACAGGCTCATCATGTGCAGCCCAGGAACCTGGCCTTGGTTTCGCATGCTCTTTCAGCTGATGAAGACCACGATATATTTCCAGCATCTTTTTCCTTTGAAAAAATAGTTAACTCCACTCTCACTCACAGTCCTGAAGATATTTCACTCATGTCTGATATTAAGAAATGTACAACAGGGACTGCAGAAATGAATCACACCATCTGATGGTGAGATTAAACCCAGCAGCTTTCAAGGGAAAGTGCCTTGTCTCACTGATGGAAATACTGCAGCTCCCTACAGTGGGATGTGGCATCTGGGAGAAACAGAGGGGGTGACTAAGGCAAGCATACTTTTTGAAAATATATTAGTTTAGGCTTTTTTATTATTTTACTTTGCTCTTCTTCTTCACAGCCTGTTTTTTATTTACTTTGCATAAACTACCAAGTTTTCTGGCACAGATGGTCTCAGAAAGTAATTTTCTAGGCAGTTTCCACTATCCTGCAATTTTCCGATCAGGAAGGAGGAGGAAAAAAACCTAGAACATGACTTACATGAGTGACCCCAACCAGCAACGTTGATCGAACATCGCCTGCTCCGAGGCGGTTTGGCGTGCGTGCATGCGTGCAGCTTGCGCCAGCACAGCACTCCCGGTCCCCAGCGACTCTGCCAAGCCTGCTACGTGCAAGTTATCTCAAAGATGGTTCCTAGTCCTAACATCTTACAGTCTAGCTGGCTCCTACTGCATTTAAAATACTCACACTGATCCTGGACATCTTTCCTGCCCCTGCCAGAGTCACCTTTGCTGGCCCGCAAGTTCGTGTTTCAGGAGATGGAGCTGGCTTGCTCCAGGCTGGTTTCACACAAGGCTTATCAACTCTGGCTAACGAGAACTTCCCCTGCAGGCACATCAGTAAGACTAGTTTCTGGTGTTCCCCCTTACTCTTACAGAGTACACAGTGCCAACACCGACTGAAGTGCTTCTGTAGAGCCCCAAGCTCCGGTAGCGTGGTGGGTACCCAGCCATTTGGCTGACCTACAGCCATCATTTAAAAAAAACCCCAAACATTTGCCACATAAGGGAGCCGCTGACTGCTCTTCGAGCCTCCGTACAACCAGCTCAGGAGCAGTTACATTTTACAAGCCTGCATGGGTGTCCATTCACTGCTGGCTCTGGGCACATGATCTACTCTGTTGTTGCTGGCAAGGCCAGATGCAGCCCTCCCTGCCCCCACGCGAACAGGGCACGCTGGTGCTGGATTTCAGCGTGACAGGAAGAATTCAAAGTGCCATAAATCCTCGCCCCTTTCTGCTTAACTGTCCCCATCTCAAGCAGTTGTTTAGCCATTCCTGCCAAATGCACTGCAAAATGTGGACGCATCGGTGATATTGCTCTCCCAGAACAGAGGCTGGGAGAGGTGAAGTAAAAGCAAAGGCTCTAATTCATCAAAATATTCTAATATCACAGAGCTCCTCCGAGAGTATCGGGGCTCAGCAGACGTGAGAGCTCATTGCAATTCAGAATGTAAAAGTTAAAGGGGCTGCTGAGAGAGAGCAGGGCCTGGAGACAGAAGCCAGGTAATCCTGGACTTCCCTTATCATA
Organism: Anhinga rufa; assembly: GCA_013400875.1. Lineage (NCBI taxonomy): Eukaryota > Metazoa > Chordata > Aves > Suliformes > Anhingidae > Anhinga > Anhinga rufa. Next base: position 9,994 of record VZTV01102712.1, read on the forward strand.
AATAAATTTGGTTTTACTCTGCACTGTGAGCCTGGCATGAGCAACAGCCTGCCCAGAAAGCAGACAGCAATGCCAGGGAAACTGATTTCCTGGTACTCAACGTGGCAAGGGAGAGCGTCTAATTTTCTCAGCCAACTGCTGCTGAGGAGCCGGGAGGCAGACAACTCTTATGAAAGAAAACAGGAGAAAATAACAGTGACCACCATGCTTCAGGGAGGGCTCTCTGAAGACATTTTTAGATGGACCACTGTGGTTAAGTCCAGATTCAGGCCACTTCAGTTTCAAATGGTGAACTTGTGGCCAGATGGGGCAATGTTTTCTGAAACAGTCCAGGAAGACCAGGGAGCAATGTTGCCAGGGACAGAACAGCTCGGTGTAGGCGGTAGCAACCTTTCAAAGGTGATATACCTCTGTACAGGGATACGTATGTCCCAAACTGGGGGCTAAATGTGCCAGTTATGAAAGCTGGTGCTGAAGGAACCTGCCTCCTAGAGACAAGGCTTACCTCTCATCAGCCTGTCTGGGGTAGGAGGTCTCAATCCCAGCTGGGTTCAGAGCTGAGTGGGAGCCAGGAGCTATTGCTGCTCCCAGACGCTCCTCCTAGGACGCTCAAGTTCCCAGCCCCTGGGTCTTCCGTGTGCTACCAAAAATCTGCTGTCCTCTGGGTTTCTGTCTACCCATACTGCAGGTGGCCAAGCTACAGAACTGATCTGGAGGGTGCGTAGCTGCTGGGACACCTTGAGACTTTCCTCCCCCCGCCATCCCATGATCCTAAAAAGAGCTGAGCAATTCTTCTGGGGCTGCAAAGCCTCGGCTCCCAGAGGCTTCAGGTAGGGCAGTTGCAGGCACTTCAGATCTTACCCAGGTTAGCTGTGCTTGAAAGCTGCTCTTGTTGCAAGGTCGTCTGCCTTTCACGCGGTAATGAAACAAACAGGTAACTTCATTGTTAACCTGGGTGAAACAAACCTACTCATTCAACAGGGATGGGGACAGGGGATTTTAGTTACTAAACTGCTTTCTCATCTGTGGAGATGAACTCCTCCAAGCCAGCATTACAGCAGGCGGCTATGAATCTGGGACTCGCTTTGTCCATCCCACAGATGAGCTAAGATTAAACAACAGGCTTTCAATTAAAGGCACTCTCGCACCTTTTTCTCTTTCTCCTCCTCTGCTAAATGGGCTTGAGAGCTCATTTGACCAACAGCCGCTCTGGACTTTTATTCTGTAGTTTTAAAAACTAAACCTTAAATGTTTAGAAAGAGAAGTTTATCTCCTAAGGTTAAACTCCTGGCAACGTGCTTTACCATCACAGCTGCTGGGCTTCTTCATGCTCAGCATCACTCCTCAGTGACATGCCTGTGTCAAAGGAAGACTCGCACATGGAAATATTCATTAACCTGTTTATTTGTTTATCTTCAAAGACAGCACATACATTCTAGCTACTTGTAAGCATAAGTGTGGCAAATATGGAGATACTATGAAGTTATGCTGTCAAACAAGACAGAGTTTTGAAAAAAAAGAAATTTGCCCTCATTTTCTTCTTTGTAGGAGCTGTCTTCAGAAATACCTGACTGACTCTCAGGACAAAGTCCTTGACGTACACCAGTTCTGAAGGCTGATGAGTTCTCACCTCATAGGTAATAGGTTAAAGTCTTAAGTAGTTACGTGAGATTCAGCTATTTCTTGCATTTTTACATGTATAGTATTGCTTCTTTCAGCTACATTCTACTTTTTCCTAGCTGGAAACTAAAGTGTGGCTTTAGTAATACCTATCATTGATCTTATTTATTCCATCTATTTCTAGGTAATTATATATAGTGTATTTCTTAGTCTATATTTGGACGGCCTATTTAGAGATGAATGGATTCTTCCCAGAATGGCAATGACCTTTCTGTGACTCAAACATTAATTTTCTAAATGGCTTCACAGGTGAAATACCTTATATATCATCATAATTAACAAGATATACCCTATTAATGGTCAGAAAACATGCTTTTCATAATTATAAACAGAATCCTTTCTGAGGTACAACTTCCCCTCTGCTATGAATTGTTAGTCAATACCGTCTGACACATCCACAGTGAAACCTACTAAAACCCTTTTCAAAAAGCAGTCTTAATGGCCAGTCTCGTATACCTTAGGCACCCACAAGATGTAGATTTTAGAGATGTCAATAGTACACTTCAGAACTATTCAAAGATTCATCTGCTACAAAATGTTTGACAAGTCTTCGTTTCAAAGGAGACAACTGGCTTTATAGGCTAAATTGATTTACCTGCTTTCCTAACTTCATTAAAGTCAACTATGCCTATAATTTCTCAGAGCACAGAAAAACTTGCAACTGCAATTCATACTCCCTCATGAGTCCTCCTTTCTGATTGCAAAGTCTTAAGGGTCAGGGGATTAGAGGCTTTCTGGAAAAACTTGGAGGAAGAACTGCAATGATAATGAATGAGGCAGAGTGGAGAATAGTTCTGTTCCATACAAGAAACTCCTTAAAGAAATTAGAGCATCTCTCATGTAAAGAGACAAAGGACAAAAATTCCATTATACTAATTTAAGCTCTGATCTCAGCAGATCTTATGAGCAGGACTATGTTTGACAAGAGATCACCAAAGAAAAGTGATGTTGGAAGAAGCACTGGTAATTCAGAAAGCAGTGTTTTTTCTTCTAACAAAATATTGAGTTGACACTGCGGCCAAGTACCNCGAGGCCTGCCCTTGACCCATGGAGCTCTGACTGCTTCTATCACCTACGAGGTTTATTCCAGGATCCTGTCCGAAGTACAACGTACGGAACAACATTCTGCCTAACCTCCTTGCCCCATTAATTTGAAGGGGAAAGCAGAGACTTTGTTTTCCCGCTGAAAAAGTCTACAAAGAGGAGAACAACGCCTGCCTTACGCCAAACAGATAGTTACTTGTTGGATAAATCAGTATGGGGATGGGAGGCAGGTACATTTAGCAAAACAGACATAATTTTCTCCCAAAGCTTCCTGACTCTGAAGAACACGACTTGCGTTTACATTACAATAGGATGATAGAAGTCCCCTTGTTTTTATCAAAAGCTTTATGACTAAGAAGTGTCGTTAAACAGTATGGGAGAGCTAATGCTCTAGAGGATTAATCTGTGACCATTTTTTCACAAGCATGCAAAAGTTATGACTTAGTAACGAGTGCAGATTGGCAAAAAATAGTGATGATCATGGATGCTATTTAATATAACTGCATAATAACTTTTGGGACACATACACGGAATGTTCAGTTACTGCAGAAATGTACACGAGGCTCAAAACCCTTAAAAATTTAGAAACTTGCCCTTGAAAAATTAATAATCGTCTTTTCTAGAATGTCTGCTTCATTTATGTAATACGATATATATATTTTTTTTACTATGAAGGAGAAATTAAAATATGCAATTTCTTTCAGCAATATTCTGATACAAGAAATTCCAAATATCTAAAAATAGCAGCCTCTTTCTTACAAGCAGTCCTCCTATACTTATCAAGATTAGAAGAGTTTGCAGATTAATGTGATTTTCAGATATGAGTTGCAAAACTGTGCTGGTTTTATAAAGTTGTTTTTTTTTTTTAATTTCATATCAATAACTAAAATATAAGGGGTAAACTGGATATTGTTATTGTTTATATTTAATTCGAGGTCCTGTTTTTCTTCCTGGCTTTCATAAAATGTTTATCTCTTTTTAACACTCAGTAAAGAGATTTGTGTGCTTATGTGTGTGCGTAGTTGCATGTAGGAACATTCCTGTACAACTTTTCAGCCTCGTAAAAACATTCTAAATTAACTTGGTTGTAATAAGCTTGGTGTTCAGACAATAAAGACCTCTAAGTAAAGAATTAAATTATTGAGGTATTTGTATTTACATTGCATGTACACAGCACCTTGATCAAAAATGGTCTAATAAAAGCTAGTTAATGATACATTTTTACCATACCTTAACAGGAAGAAATCCTGTTGTCACATGTCAACTAGTTACTCAGACTGCAATCCTGAAGAAAACCCGTGAATTGAGTTATTACTATGGCAAAAGCTATTGCTTGCTCAAAGACTGTCATAAAAACTGATTACAGATCTAATGGACCTTGCTTCAAACTCTGAATCTGGAAACCTCTGCTTAAAGAAAGGAATGGTCGACTGTTGGGATTCACAAGGCTTTGGTTATGTAGTTTGAAAGAACAGGTTTTCTAACACATGAAATTATGAAAGCTTGCATCAGTTTTCCTAAATAAAATTCAAAGGTTCCAAATCCTGCTTTTACATGTATTTTGCAAAGTGCTGACGGCCGTCTTCTGTCCTTTACCTCCTCTTTGGGCCAACAGTGATGGCAGCTGGAAAATGCCCTCCAAGGGCTGTGAAGACCACAGGAGTCGGACTGCTGTGGGTCATGTGGGGAAC
>VZTV01102714.1:1901-24187 GCA_013400875.1 Anhinga rufa
TTCTGGTAGAGATGCTCTATGGAACAGCAGCAGGGGGGACATGCAAGGACATTGGCCAGTTCCCTCAGCACCCTCAGATGAAGTCTATTGGGTACCATGGACTTGTATGGGTCAAGTTTTCTCAAGTAATCCCTGGCTCGATCCCTGTCCATTGCTGGCTGTTCCTCTTGAACGTGTTCACTGATCACAGAGGTATGGGAGACATTGTTAGTACAGACTGAGACAAAGAAGGCTTTGAGTACTTCAGACTTCTGTCTCTGTCGCCACTGTATCACCTAGCCCACTCAGCATCAGGCACACATTTTCCTTGGTCAGTCTATTATTAGTAAACTAACAGTAGAAGCTTTCCTTGCTGCCCTTGACATCCATTGGAAATCTCAACTCCAGCTGAGCTTTGACTTTCTTGATAGCGTTCCCTATATGCTCAGGCAACGTTTCTAAATTTCTCCTTTGTAGCTTGTCCCTGCTTCCACCTCTTGTATGCTGCCTTTTGATGTTGGGACCTCCACTGTGAGTTCCCTGCTGAGTTAAGCTGCGTTCCTCATAAATCTGCTCATTTTCCTGAATACCAAGACAGACTGCTCTTGTGCTTGGAGGGTCCTTAAAGGCCTGACAGCTTTCCTGAGCCACTTTGCCCTTCAGAGTTGCTTCCCATGGGATTACACCTACCAGCCAAATTCTGCTTGTCTCAAGTCCAGGGCCTTTACTTTGCTACTCTCCTTCCTCATTCCCTTCAGGATCTTGAACTTAATTATTTCACAGTTGCTACATCCAAAGCTGGTACTGATTATCACATCCCTAACCATTTCTTTCTTATGAGTGAATAGCAGATCCAGGTGTTCCTCACCTCTGCTTGGCTCAGATGGAGTAAGAGGCGGACAACAGCCATGCAGTGACCAAACAACAACAGGACATCTAATTTGGTATGGGATCTGTACACAGAATCCCATACCGTGGTCAGTGAACAGCAGCAGGACTTTACTGGATATTTGTGGAAAGGAGAATGAAGTAGAGAGGATGAAAAGGAGAGGAAACCTGTACAAAAACCTATCAGCACAGCTAGAAAAAAGTCCTCATGGGAATTTGGGTCCCAGTGAGAAGAACAATAGCCAATGCTGAGACAAGCATGCTATTGAAGGAGAAGCAGTTTGCTGTTTCAAAGTCGCACTCCACTCAGCAAGTTAAATGGGGAAAAGCAGAGAGACACACAGCTATGGAGTCAGAATGATTTTCAGCTGAGATTCTTGCATCAGAATGGGTAGGCAAGGAAGCTGAAGAAACAGAACAGTGAATCACAGTCATAGTGCCTGGGAAAAAAATGTAGTGACTCACAACTAAGAGAAAATAAGACACTGACCAGAAGTAATGAGGAGACAAGGCCTGAAGAAAGAAGAGGCACAATCTGATGTGCAGTCATGTTTCTCTACAGACAGTTTGTGGCCTGAGGTCGAAATTGAGGCACAACTGCTAGACTTGGGCCACAAAGGCCACATCAGCTCCAAAGATCTAGGTCCTCAGCTATAGATGAAGATGTCTATGAACTTTTCCAAAACTGAATAAGGGTTTCAGTGACCTGAGAACAAGGGAGGATCCAGAAGGAAAATGGGGTGGGGTATAGCCTGCTGCGCAGAACTGGAGTTAATGTTGAATACACTATAAAAAAAATATTAAGCCATGTTACATTACAGTATGCCAGCCTGGGCTTAACCAAGTCTTTCTTCTCATTAAAATTGCATTTTAGGCAAAAGATATGAAATAGATCCAATCAACTTGCATTTAAGTAAAGCATTTGACATACAGTCATAAAGGGAACCACTACTTAAGACTCAAAAATGGACATTAGAACAACAACATGTGGTAAAGAACTGGCATAGAAGAAAAAGTATTAAGCAGGAAGTACCTCAAAACCTTTTTTGAAACTGATTTTATTTAGATATTTTCATTAATAGCTCCAGCACAAAAAGGAGAAGTATGCTAACAAAACTTAATAATGACATATTTGGGTGGCACCGTCAATACAAGGCAGAGGATAGTACAGAGAATGTAAGAAAGCTGAGAACTGTATAATAGAAACGGGATTAAACATAGCATTACAAAGCACAGGATCATGTTCCTCAGAGCCTATACCCATAATTCCTGCTCAAATATGGAAATTCATCAGTTGCAAGCAATAGAAAGTAGAAATACTTGTGAGTATTAGTCAGTCACAGAATGACCATATGCTGTATCAATGTGATGAGGCCATCAAAAATAAAACGTGATCCCATTCTACATCAGTAGCTATTTCCAGCAGAGATAAAAAATGCATTAGTGGCATTCAAGTAGTGGTGATACTGGTAATCTGTAATACCATGTATAGCTCTGGTCTCCTGAGAGGTAGATTTAAAGAAGTTGAAAGAGGTGAATTTAACCTGGAATAGAGATAATGAAGGACTTTGAGCACTTTGAGCATTAGAATTGTGGGGAGCCCCTCTTACTTGGCAAACTAAAAGCACTTGCCTTGCCGAGCCTAGGAAAAAAAAAAAAAAAAAAGCTGCTGGATCTAAAGTATCTCAGTGGTAAGGAACCTAACTAGTCTTGAGGTAGTAATTGTGTCGTAGCTTCCATGACAGAGGGAACCAGACTGGATGTGCCAGGAGGTCCCATGCAGTTCCATAATCCTATCTTCCTACACGTAATAGTTTGCTAGATTGAACTTTCTCATACGATTATATCTATGCAAAATTAAATCCTTCTCAAATAGCTGAACTGTAGCAACTGAGATACCCTACCCAACTAGCAATATGCTTCAGCACTATAGCACAGGCTTGATCAGAGAGCTTGGAAGTCCAACAGCAGGTTATTTGTGCCAACTGCCTGACTCACTATCACAGCAAGTAACACTGAAAACCCACCTCCTTTTCCACTATTGCATAAGATGGTTTTCAAGAGTAAAATGTATTTAGTATCTTCCTCTCTCCCCTTCACAGTTCCCAGAAAACACAAGCAAGGGTCTGCAAAAAGTCTCTGGGTAACAGATGCTGACTGGCTGGAAAATAATCCAGAAGTAGCTCTGGAAAGTTGGAAGTTTTACGCCCTACTTCGTGTGCGTTCCACGGCCACCAGTGCAAATCTTCCACTTGACAGGACACCGATGCACACAGCATTTTCCCATCCCATGAATGGTGAGTGTAAGGAGGTTCTGATACACTGACTGCAGCCTAATGGAGTACCTTAATCCAGACACAATGTCATATCATCGATACCAGCACTCCAGCTGGACTGATAAAAACCCCATTGCAGACAGAACTCTAGCAATTTGTGTTGCCTTATCACTCCGTCAGCTAAAATTATTGGCTGACAGCAACAAAGATACTGAAAGGCAAGAAGACTTGGTGACAGCATGGTTCTGAAAGGTGCTAGTATCTGTATAGCTTTTTGACATACTTGAATAAGGCTCTACCTATTAAAGAATTATCATGGATTTGATAAACGGAGACACAAGTCTTCTGTTGCCAAAAAAGTTTGGTTACCTCTGTTCTGAGACCTTTTTATCTTACAAAGGCACCAAACTAAAAAAAAAAAAAAAAGGCGCCTTGAAATGGACATATATTTAAAGCCATAGCCTCACCATACAGGATGTGTGGGACAGATAGAACTGATGGCACAAGAAATGTAGCTTTCATTCTAAGAAAGTACAGACTCCAAGCAGAGCAGGAATGAGGCTTTAACACAAACACCATGGAGGCTGCAAGTAGTTCAAAGGTCTGGATTTAATGGTAGCTTACTCTTTTCAAGACAGCAGCATGAGAGAACTAATGGCTACCCTGTGAGAGGCTGTGCTTTCAGAGGGAGGCAGGAATTACAAAAAAAAGAAGGGATAATACGACATCAGGAGTACCAAAGTGGGCTCACCTCCTCAGGTGTCTGGCACTAGGTGTCTGTGGAATGACACAGAAGAGAATCTGGAGGCTGCCAGTGAGTTTGGGTTTACACTAGCAGTGGAGAGGTAGTCTTGAAAAGGACATGGAGACCTACACACCTCTCAAAGGGATTCTGAGCCCATAAAAAAGCACCAGAAGCCAAAGAAACTGGGACTAGGATGTGACAAGGGTATATGTTTTGAAGACTAAGAAAGCTTGCCTTTTGGGACCAAGTAGGTTTTGGGGGAACTGTACTGAAGATGGCACAGGAAAGGAAAAGTGTGGGAATAATGAAAGAGAAGGGGAACAGGGAGAAAATCCAATGTTTAGAAGGGAAGTAGAAGATTTAAGCATTGAGGATCAAGCATAGGCAGGCACTAAAAGCTAGACATATCCCCAGGGATAAGAGAATTAATAACACTCTGGACAATGCAGGCCCCTTGAACTCTGTTGTCTACATGGGTTCGCTTCAGTCCTACTAGGACACAACCACAAAAATTAGAACCTGGCAGCTCTACTGGGCCAGAGAGACCAGAGAACGAGCCCATCTCCTACAGGCACAGCTGTGCTCTGAACCAGCTTTTGGCCAGCCTCAAAAATTGATCAAAAACGTCCTTAAGACCCAGAGGGCCCCAGCGCCAAGTCATGTACTTTGCAGCCCAGCACCACTGTCCATCCAGCAAGTGGCAGTGCTGGCTCGGCTAACCCAGTGCACGAGGACGACACAGGCCAGGCTGCACTCCACACTCCCAGCCCCCAGCCCCAGCCCCAGCCTTGCTCTCTAGACTTTCACCCACTGCCTACTTACTTTTTAATTAGATTTTTAGACAAAAAGTGAAAGTATTTTCTAAAATCTCTCTAATTACACTAAGATGCTGAACTGATTGTGAAGGGAATAGGAAATGAAAGCGACTCACCCTCTGAGGGAGAATTTTGTCAGCCATCTTCCTCCTCTTGGCACTGTACATTTTTTAAAGAAAAAAACACGTTACCATGGTGACAGATCTAGGAGTAACGAGGCCACCTGCTAAATTATCCTGACATCTCCACATGCTGGTGCACAGCTGTGCACGCATCAGCAAAAGGGTCTCACCCATGCCCAGGACCTAGGACCCCTTCTCTCAGCAGCCTGGGGAGGTAGTTAGCTAAGAACAAATCAGGGCTGTCTGTTATGCATCTTGGAAAGAAGTGTGCAAGTTCTTTGATCACAGCATCTTCTATGGTGCAGGGCGGCAATGTGTGCAAGTGCGTGTGCACATACTGTCTACAGGTACAGAAAAAGCATGTAGGAGGACAGCACGGACGTGTGGAAGTGTGCATAGATAATACCTATGCATATGCACATGTAAGTCGTTGAGTGCCTGTAAACAGTATGTCAAGTTGTTCAAACAGATGACATGCATTCATTCATTCATGCCCAAAACTGAGTGCTGATGAAAACACACATATATATGTGTATTTCATATGATGTATGAAAAGGCACATATATACGCACCTTTCTCTACGTATATGCACTTGTTTTATTGTAACTTATTTGCATGAGTAATATACAAAGGTAAGTGGGCTTACGTTCCCATACTTGTTCATCTTTATGAACACACATGTGGGAAGATATATGTGTGCCTGTAGTGTATATACATAATGTGTCCATGTCCATACATAAGCACATTTATATATCTACACTTTTAAAAACATACTCGTGTTTGTGTACATGCACACAAATGTATATCTCCCTAAGAAATGGTACTGTCAGGAAGATTACCAAATACATTGTCTTTTTAATTCTTCAGATTCTAAGAACCATTTGTGCCCACTAAACCTGTCACCTAGCTTTCTCTAACAGGACCAAGAGGGAATTCTCGCCTTATTCTTCAGCTCTATAATTTGTGAGGCCTTTATCTTAAGCAGATGAATCACTCCATCTGTGACAGACAAATGGGAGAAAGTGAATTGCCTGCTGCCGCTCTGCCATGTCACAAGGATGCCCCTCCTTACTGTTTTCATACAGGAAGTCTGTCATCAGCCATGTCCACATAAAAGCTGTTTCCACACACATTGATGTGGCATACTCCCTTCCTATGTTTGCTAATAATAAGCCTGGCCTGAAATACCAGATTCTTAGATTCTTCCCCATCCCCATATAAGCCAAGCCTGAGGAACTCTTCATGCCTGGAGCTGCAAACTACATCCTTCCTCAGGGGCAGAAAATTCATCCCCACAGTCACACCCAACTTGGTAAGTGAATGTCCCTTTTTAAAAGCATAGGAATAATGGGACTAGAATCTTACATGGTGTGAACCTCCAACACCTTCCACAGCTCACAAAATCAAATCTGCATTGAAACACTTCACAGAATCTGGAAGTAATGTCTGAGCAAACTCCATCCTCCCGACAGGAAATGGGATATGCATGCACCTGCAACAACCCCAAAGGCTTGCAATTAAAAAGCAAGTAACAAACCAAACAAAAACCCCCAGCAGCTTGGATCTCAACCAACCAGTTCTACAAGTCTATTACAGAAATGAGATTTTTGTCCCCACCAAACCTGCCAAGAAAGGACGACTACACCTTCTTGGCATGTTTGTGCCATGAAACATAGAACTCAATTACTCCCAGAACTGGACCCAAGGTGCCAGAAAAGTTTGCCTGAAAAAACAGAAAAATTTCAATGGGAAATGACAGGGAGGTGGAAATGAACGAGGGGAAAACATTCAACACACTATCTGGAGGGAAGGCATGGCAGAAGAAACAGAGAAACTTTCCTGAGTACCTAGGAAGTGCTGGTGTGAGCTGGCCTCACTACAGTATAGATTATTGCTCGGTTACAAACTAGAAGCATTGAAGTTAAGAACTGGGGAAGGGAAACTGCTTCCTTCTGTGAGTTAGGCCATCAACTTTTAGAAGATATTCTTCTTTAATAATCCCTGGAAACTAGTTAGTGGCTAAAGTTTACCTTAATTATCCAGCAGTGGCAATTTTTCAGGTTATCTCTATGCTGTATATTTGAAGGCTAGGCATTATTTTGTACAGTTTCCTGGAGTACCTCCTGGGAGGTGCTGTGAAAGGTGCGTTTTGGCTAGTGCTGGGCAAGGCCTCCATGATGCACATGCATATCTTGTGCCCATGTGCTGCACTCACACACATGCCTTCTGTATTCAATCTTATTCAATCATAATGTATTAATACTCTCAGGATTGGTGTCCTTTCCAGATGCATCCCAGATACAAGTATGCCCAAGTCTGGCTTGCTGATCCAAGGCATATAACCTGGACAGAGCAGGGCTCCTGAAGCACTGAGCTTAGAGAGTCATGTTTTATCTACAACTAGAAACAATGAGACCACCAGAACACCATCTGAATCTATATATACACCTATAATGATTTTGCAAAAGGCAGACCACCTAGATGACTGCACCCTACCCATTTATCGGGAACTGGCTCACACTTGGAACTCAAGACTGCTGAGGTATAGTAAGTTGTAAAAAGAAATTAGGAAACTGTTATTTAAGAGAGAATGCATTCAGCACTGTATTAAGTGGGCATATTTTAAAAAGAAAGTTCCTTTACAAAAATCCCTCTAATTCTATGAATTTCCTACGCGTATCTCTTTACTTTATATGTAGGAATGCCTGTGACAATTGCAAGATTTATGAGCACTCTCCTGAGTGACCATAGTACAAGTATTCACATGGCAACCAAAAATTTTTTCCACTTTTCTCATTTACAGACCATTTTGTTAGCCAGTCAGAAATCAGAGAAACTATACAGAACAGATAATGAATAATACAATATTTGTACTATAATAGAAGAGAACTGTTCATTAACTTTAAAGGCTAAATATATTTAGCCCAATAAACCTGCAGGGTCAAAGAATTATAACTGCAAAACCAGACATTAGTACAGGTCAGTCTTTTCAAGACCATTCACAAAGTAAAGAGTAAGATTTACCAATGTCTGTCCTGCTTTAAGAAACTGACAATATATAAAACTTCTGTCTCATTCGATCTTAAAGGTCTTACCTATGGCTAAAAAATACTGGTTTTTCTTCCTCAAATTGTCCTCCCATGTTTTCTTTCCAGAACACTCACCTCCTAGTTCGGTTCTGAGTGGCTTGCTGCTGCTGTTGCACTTGCTGCTGCACCTGCTGTTGCTGGACCTGCTGTGGTGCAGTGCGTTTTCTTGTTGTTTCCATCACGGTCTGGGGTATCCCAGGTCGCACTGAGGGGCTTCCAACATATGGGGGGCCTGGGGGACCCATGGGAGCCCCCTGATGGGGCATTCGAGCTCCTGATGGCATTCCAGGTCGCTGTAAAAGAAGCAAAACAGAAAGAAGAGCCAGTTTGGTCCCTGTTTCTTCAGCTGCAAAGACATTTGTACATAATCAGACACTTGCTCCAGCAAGCTCCCCATTTTGCTCATCCTGCTAAGTACTAAGCAGCAACACAGAGCACATGAGCTCTGGACTGGTATTTCCTGGACATCGTAAGGAGAAATTCAGTGATAAAGTAGATAGGAAACAGGGATGAAAAATACTGGGCTTGTGAAAATACTCAGCAGTCAGTAACATATCCAGGCCAGCTTACAGCAGAAAGCTCTACCTTCAGACTGAAGAAAGAGCTCCATGGCAGTTAAACACAGTCCAAATTGGTGCAGTTCACATACCATTCAAAGCTACAAGCAAGCTCACATCTATGGTGCTTCAGATTTTGCACTGACTAGCAGGCTGCTTTGATCAGTAGGGAGACTGTAACATGCAAAACTGAACCATGAAAACACCATGATAAAACATTTTCCATTAAGAGCCCTCTCCTTCACCTACACCAGAGAGCAGTGTAAGTTCATAAAGCAACAAAAATCCTTTAAGAAAAGGTCATGTCTCTGATCAAGCTTCTAAAATAAAATAAATAAATAAATAAATAAAAGGATCGTGGTAGTTTGTCAGCAGCCCCTGTAGGCATTCTGAAGTCCTGACATTTATGTTGACTTCAGCATGCTCTGGAAAGACACTTTGGGTCAAATCACAAGCTTAATACTGTAAAAGAGACACAGTAAATTCAATTCTAAATCCTAAAAGTTTATAGTCATCAAGGAAGAACACCAGTAAAATAATTACCACCTCTAAAAAATTTAAAACAGAGATAAGAGCTTAGTTTCATTCTAAAAATTATCAAGATGTTTATTATATGTCTACATATATGCGAAAATGCAGACAAATACACACACTCTATATAGGCATTTGAACCAGTATGTGAATTATCATACACAAAAGTCTTATGAAAGTCAAGTCCCTCTACAAAGCCTTTTAAGGAAACCAAGAGGCAATGGCATCCATTATGGATAAATAATTGGTTAAAGGATAGAAATGAGGTAAAAGTAATTGGTTCTGAAAATAAAAGGAAGGCACATGCAGAGTTTTGCTGGGACTCCTGGTTGTCAGCATATTCATAAGCAACTGGGGGCATGGGGGAGAAGAAAAAAAGTCAAGGAAGTGAAAAAGTTTGTTGGTAACACTAAGTTATTCAAGCTGGCAAGGATGAAAGCCAGCTTCAAAGAACTGGAGAAGGACTTTATGAGACAGAATAAACACTTAAAAGGAAGATGAAAATGGATTTCAATACATATTGAAGTGAATTACATGGGAAAAAACAATCCACTCATCACATACAAAACAATGGGCTCTGAGCTGACTTGCCCAACAGAAGCAAGATATCGGAGTTTAAACAGACACTTCCAGAAAATAAAAAATCAGTTCACTGCTTACTAGAGGTCAAAAAAAGCCATTAAACAAAAGAAATTACAAGGAAGGGAACAGAGAATATCACTGTGCACTGTCCATGGTTTGCCCACATGTTGAATGCTGTGTGCAGTTCTGGTTCCTGCAGTTCAGTAATGGCAGAGTATATCTGAAAAAAGTTCAAAGAACGGCATGGAAATTATTAAGATATGGAACTGCATCCACATGAGTAAAAGTAAATATACTATGACTTTCCATCTGGAAATAAGTGATCCAAGGTAATCTAAGGGGCATTTGCTAGAGCTCTGCAAAATCATGAGTGGCCTGGAGAGGGCAGTTGGGGATTGACTGTTCACTGCCCCTTCTAGAATAATAAACTATGACCATCAGAGACTAGGAGGAGTCAGGCTCACAGACAACCAAAAGGAGAGAGTTTGCCACACAGTGGGTAGTCAGACTGTGGAGCCCCTTTCCAAAGGGGTGCTAATGACATGGAAGACATATCTGGCTCAGAAACTTCTCTGAGTTATCAACAATTAAAGACTGAGAAAGTACTGGGGAGAAGCATACTAGTGGTCTCCAAAGTGAGGTGTATGCATTCGAGAGGGTATGCAAGACAGGTGGGAAGAAAATGGGGTTTGTACTGTTAATAAATAAAATTAAATTTAAAATCATTTATTTCATCTTTATCTCATCCTTTTATAATTGCTAAATATAGAATTATAATATATTATAACAATATATAATTCGAAATATAATTTGGGCCTGCACCTCCAAATTAACCACCCAAATCCACTGTAGTCCCCAAAGCACCAGCTCAGTGCCCTCCCTGATCATCACAAGTCTTAGATATTCATTGCACTCGTATGCATGAAGGAAACGAGAAAGAAAGGGGAATGAATGATCAGGAAAGAACCGAGGGCTATAATTGGTATAGGCAGAGAAGGAAGGCTGAGGTAGGACAGAGACCAGCACAGAAAGCCAAGCAGGTGAATTCAGCAAGTATTCATGTAGGATAGCAATTGTGGGTACGACCACTGAGCAGAGAAGCAGCAGGAGGCAGCAACAGGCAAAATTGAGGCTTTGTGCAGAGCTGGAAATGTCTTCTCCCGTCAGTTTTCATAGCTCTGTGTTTATGGAACAGAGCAGCTCCCTCCGTTCCCACGTACTCATCCCCACCCTCTGACCCAGGCAGAGTCAGCAGAAACAAATGGCCCAGAAAATGCTTCTCACTTGAGCTTGTATTTAAGATCTCTCTGTTGTCTGTGAATCTACACATTGTGGCCTTCTTCCAGCAAAGAGCAGACCATTGGGCCTGCTGTTGCCGCCAATCAGCCAGGGGTATTTGACAGTCATTCAGAAGAGACAAGATCCTGGGCACAGCCATCTCATGTTCACCCCTCCTGGAGACTGTCTGGTCACAAGGATCAGACTGCAGGCCCACTTTTGTGCTTCTATAAAGGACACCTTACGGCCTGGAGAACAAGGTCAGCAAGCCAAATCTACTCTCAATTTAAGTCTGATATCTTTGAACTTCCTTCAGTTCCCTCTGTTAAGCATCAAAATAGATAAGCGTAGAGAAAGGACAAAACTGAGAAAAAGGAGACAGCTCTAGCAAAAGCATATTCAGTCTCACCCCTTGTCCCACCTCATTCCTTCCCCTCCCTTCTCACGTTTCTATCTCCAATATCACCCGTAGATAAAATATTACTCACTACACAACTGCCATCTCCCTGCTGCAAGCCCACCAGACTCCCAAGACACAGAAATGCTTTATCTAAACTTTTATAAAAGGAGAACACACAAGCAGTACCTTACCTTACCCAGAAGCTTATTTTGCCCTCAAACACATGTGCAAGACAAGACAGTGACAGACAGTATTATCAAATTTTTCACAATACTGACATAAAAAAAGAAAAGTCTTGATACTAAAGAGTCTTACAATACCATTACACCTTATGAAAGAGATCTTGGAGGTGCACCTGTCTATGGGTTAGGACTGTCTCTTCCCTCTTCCTCAGACGGATGTAATCTGTCCTGAACAAGTATCGTCCATGGCGAAGGCCGCAGTGCAAAACAGCACTGACGTCCTCCTTCCTGGGAAATCATCTACCCTAGACCCTGCTACCTGACCCAACCCTGTTCTTACCTACAGACCTATCCCCTTTTTTCCTCCATTTATTCCATATACATGTTTTACTCTGCACTACTTCAAACACTTTACTGGACAGAGGGCAAAACCACTGTGGGCCATAGGAAATGAGGAAGACCACAGTATGTCCCCAGCTGAAGGGACCACTCTCACAGCTCTGAGAAGATGAAGCAAGGAGTATATTAGAGCTGCTGACAAGAGCAGCTAGGCAAGGCCGAACAGTACAGCACACAGAGAAAGGCACACAACCAGTATTTCATGCATGTCTATTGGTCCCTAAGAATTCTGCCAATTGCCTCCATTCCTGTACACAGTCCATCACTGCCCTGGCTACACCCTTCCAAAGCTGAGCGTACTGTCAGTGCAGCAAGCATACCACCTCCCCAGCAACTGCTGCCAAGTCCCAATCACTACATTCCACTGTCCAGTTTCCCAAGACACACATTTGGCTTTTCTACTTTCTTCCCTGCCTAAAACTCCAGTCACATCAGAGGACTGCCTTTTTCCTCTTCCTCGCTGTCATTCTGCAAGTGAACTTCTCCTGTCTGATGGCAGAAATGAGACAACACTGGAGTGGTGCTTTTCTATGTATTTCTACTGCAGTCTTTTCTCAAGGGGCATCAACATCCTAGTAGCCAAAATGCTGAAACAGAAAAAAGGAGAGATCCTCTTCGGATGTACCAGATAGAGGAAAATAACTGGACAGCTGATAGGTAAAAGGAAAAGAAAGTGTCAAGAAAAGAAAAGCAAAAAAACCTACAAGAGCCTTAGAAAGGGACTGAAGAGAGCAAGGAGTCACTGCAATGCAATATAGCATTGAGCTGCACCTACAGCCAATTTCCTGTTCTGAAAGACACAGACTCCATCTTGGCAGCATACAGGAGTTCTCTGATGGCATGCAGCAAACAGCCAGGGGCTTCTTGTCAACAGAGAAACTGACAGATTTTGGGAAGAACAACAGTTACCAAGTATACAAACAGCATATATTTTTAACTGAAAATAGAAGCTACCTTGGCTAGACAACATATAGTGTCAAGGCATTACAGCAGCTACTGATTTCTATAAGGCATAAACATAAGCAAGAGGAGGTGCCAGATGCTGTCCGGAGGTAAGAACGGGTCACTAGAAGTATCTGGAATAGTTAAGAAATTTAGACTAGACTGATATTGCCTGACAGCAACAGGTTTCTGACTGCACAAATGGTTTCCCAACTCACAGAATCACAGAACGGTAGTGGGGTTGGAAGGGACCTTGAGAGATCCCCTCGTCCAGCCCCCTGCGTGAGCAGCACACCCAGAGCAGGGGCACAGGACCGCGTCCAGGCGGGGTGTGAATGTCTCCAGGGAAGGAGACTCCACAGCCTCTCTGGGCAGCCTGGGCCGCTGCTCTGGCACCCGCACAGCAAAGGAGTTTGTCCTCAGATTTCAGTGGAACTTCCCGTGTTCCAGCTTGTGCCCGTTGCCCCTTGTCCTGTCGTCGGGCACCGCTGAGAAGAGCCCAGTCCCATCCTCCTGACACCCGCCCTTCAGACACTGATAAGCACTGAGGAGATCCCCCTCAGCCTTCTCTTCTCCAGGCTGAACAAGCCCAGGTCTCTCAGCCTTTCCTCATCAGGGAGATGCTCTGAATTTCAAAATGGACTCTTAGGAGTACAAGAAAAGAAAAAGTTGTAAATGGCTTCTCTCCTCTCCTGTAACTACAGATGTTACCTCATACGAGTTCCTTTTTTTTTAATGTCTATGAATCCTCTAGAGATTGAGTAAGCAGAAAGATCAGTATTGCAATTCTTCTTCCTTGTCTGCCCTCTTTACCTTCCTCCATTTTCCAAAAGCTCTCACATCCTAGAATCAGGGTCCAAGTGTTCCAGGTTCCACCCATTTTTAAATAGTGTTCATGACAATTAAAAAATCTTTACCTTAGAAAACATCACATTTACTGAACTGTGAACTCTAACTTGAGACAAAGTTTTGTGACCACCTTTCTATTTCATGCATGTCCATTCACACCTCAGAATAATCAGACACCAAACCTCAACCAAAGCGCTTGGAGGCAACCAAGAAAAAAAAAAAAAGCCCACAAGTCTTTGGAACTGAAACTAACAAACCCTATATACCATCTTTGAATTCCATCAGCTTGCTCGTATTAATAGATCTGATCACATCCACTACTGTGATACAATGTATGGAATGTATTTTGGGTGGAGAACTACCAAAATGTGCCTCTTAACTCTGTGAAAAGGATGGTTTTGGGAGGGGAGAGGTGAAAACAGAATGGCAGCGGAGCTGGGGAAGGGTCTGGAGCACAAGTGTGCTGGGGGGCGGCTGAGGGAGCTGGGGGGGCTCAGCCTGGAGAAGAGGAGGCTGAGGGGAGCCCTCATCGCTCTCTGTAGCTGCCTGAGAGGAGGCTGTGGGGAGGGGGGTCGGTCTCTTCTCCCAAGTCACTGGTGATGGGACGAGAGGAAACGGCCTCAAGCTGCGTCAGGGGAGGTTTAGGTTGGGTATGAGGGAAAATGCCTTCCCTGACAGAGCGGTCAGGCCCTGGCACAGGCTGCCCAGAGAGGTGGGGGAGTCACCATCCCTGGGGGTGTTCAAAAAACATGTAGATGTGGCACTTTGGGACATGGTTTAGGAGGCCTGGTGGTCTTGGGTTGACAGTTGGACTTGATGATCTTGGAGGTCTTTTCCAACCTTAATGATTCTATGAACAGAAGTCTGCAACATCATGACTAGGATGGAGAGGGAGGAGACTGATCAAGAGTTCACTGTCTCTTCCCTTACAAGAATTAGACAACAGCTAGCAGTTGGCAGGATTAGGTACTTCTTTATGTAAAATAAGCTGCAAAAATTCCTGACACAAAACACTGTGAATGTTAAGAGTTTATATGGGTTCAGGAAGACATCAGCGGACTAACCTATATAGGTAAAATCCATATAGAGGTACTACACATAGAGGGCAGCTTTGGCTCAGAAAGCTCCAGAGCTACAAAGCGCAGAGTATTTGGATGAAGTATCACCAGGTTTTTGCTTTGTTCCTATACTTCCATACAGTCCCCCCAGACCCTGCAACTGGGGGGACTGGGCTAAATGATCCAGTATGACTGTTTCATATTCCTACAGTATTTCTTTTTTTAAAAAACAGGACAGCAATTCAAATATCTCACAGATCAATTACATCTGTGCACCTATATTCATCAGCAAATCCCAGTGTTCTCAATGAGCAACTCAAATTTGTTTAACAAGCCCATAGTGCATAAGATCCCATTGTTCTCTATTAAAACCCTAGCTAGAATTAATATGATTTTCCTTCCTTAATTATGTGTGAACTTTTCTATATTTGTTAGCCTGCAATTAGTCCAGGGCTAGGAAAGGAGAAACCCTTCAGTTTCTACCTGCAGCTTAATTCCACAGTTGAACACTGTACAATGATTTCACTCTACCAGTCTTCTGCATGTACCCTCCCAATCAAATTTCTTCACTGCGGTAAGGTCCCTTGATTTCTCCAGGCTGCCCTACACTCACCCCAAATATCTCCTTGTTTAACAAAGCAGGGAATACATATGCAGCAAACCAGTGACTCCATTCCAGGACCTGTTCTCCGACAATGTTCTAGCACAGAAAACCATGCAGACAGCCCCATGTTAGGGAAGTGGAACAAAATGTCCAAAAATGACAGTTCATGAAGCTCTTTTCTAGCCTTTCTAGTGTTAGCTGATTTATGCTCTGACAAGATAGTATTTATATCCACGATAATATAACAATTAGTGGGATATTTTTCATTAGCAAAGTTCTACTTTTTTCAAACCTAATATTCTCCTCACCTCGCTACTTCCAGTAGTGATCTCTACAAACCAACAACTGGCTGGAAGAAACAATCACTTTTATCCACTTAGAACAGATCACCATTCAATTCAAACAGAACACAATCCAAAATCTTTAGTTCTTTCCATTCTAATAAAACAAATATAATTTTTATAATATACTGAAATATGAGTGCTTGAGGTCATCCAGTTGTCCTTCCTCTCAAAGAAGTATCACCAGTATCTCCATCATCTTTGATAGATGTTTACTTCTTTAACCAGTGCCTAAGAGCCTCCAGAGACAGAGATTTTACAACTTTCCTAATCAGTCTCCATCCTTGAATATTATAAATAAATTTAAAAATCCCATTCTCTTATCAATGAGGTCTTCATAGGCCTCCCATTACTACCGCCCTCTGAGTTACACCTCTTTTTGCTTGTTAGTCATGCAGATGACCAAAATCAGAATAATATTCTTGTAAGTATAAACCACAGATTTACAGTTGCTTCTGTATAAATCTCTGGCCCATTTCTTAATCAGGCTAACAGTTTACTTGCCTTCTTAGTAGTAGTGGCTGCTGCTATCCCGCCAGGCAGCTCACAGTGACATGCAAGCCTTCCTCCTGAATGGTTACAGTTCATTTAAAACCCAGCAAGGTATAAGGAGACGCAAAATTTGTTTATAAAATTCATTGCTCATCCCCTTCTCCAGATCACTGATAAATTTATTAGACGCTCCATACACATCTTTTGGGAACCAGACTTGTCTTTTTGTCTGTTTTAACACTGGCAACAAGTTATTTATCACTATTTGTTTACATGATGGCATGCTTTGATACCCTTCTTTCACCGTACTAAATGCCGTTTCATATAACATGGTTTCTGTACTTACCATAAAATTCTATTACCAGATTTGAGAGGTAGATAACCAGACAAAAAGAAGACTGAGGATAAGCAAAGGAGTCACATAAGTGATAAATAGGTTTGTATAAATTAGCAGTCTTGATGTGTAACTAACATTAAACTGTAGCAAGTAGCAGGAACTATGAAAAAACCACATATTAGCAGAAAATAAATATGTATAAGGATTTATAGTAACAGGAAGAGCTTCCTAAGCACAGCACAGAGGACAAAGAACAAGATCACTATGGGAAAAAGAAGGTGATTTGAACTGACAGCAAGTATATTGTAAATACAGATATGACTTGATAGTTTAGAAAAGGACATAGACCTTTATAGGTGGATCTTGTGTAAAAAAGGCAAGAAGATTGGTTTTGGAAGGAAGATAAAGTGGGAACAGAAAAAGGACACAGAAGCATATTAAAAAGGTCAGAACAACAGGACAAGAAAACGAACCTCTCAGCAGCTTCTTGTGTGAAGATGACACAGGCAAGGTCGACAGAACAAGGCACCAAAGAGAATATTGCTGCAACTGAGTCACAAGAGGATAGATGTCTCAACAAGAGCTTTGACAAGATCTGCACCATGGACCTTCTCAAGGCTATATGGGATGATACCTGTTTGAGTAAGAAAAAGAGAAAAAAAAAAAAAGAAAAAAAGAAAAAAGAAAGAGAGACAAAGGTAATATCCATTGAGGGGATCCAGCCAGCAGGGAGGCCTATGATAGGGTCTAGAGGATAGAAGAAATGGAGAAAAGGAATGGCCTGCAGGAAGATTAATAACTTGGTTTGGGTCAACAAAATTTAAGGCAACAGCGGGACACCCAGAGGGAGATGTCATAAAGACAGCCTGAAATGTACTACTGGACAGTAGAAAATACATCAACAAAGAGATAAATCAACATAAATGTGGTGATTAAAGCCATATTTATCTACAGAAGTGCTAGAACAGATAGGAACAAAAGTAAAGTATGAAGTGAAGGATGAAGCCTTTGAGGGAGAAAAAAATACATCTCTTCCCACAAAAACAATGTGCAAGACCCTGATGAAATAGAACAGGAGTAAAAGAATTGTAAAAATAAATAACTGAAAGACATCTGACTTCTTTAAAAGAAGAACTGCTAACCAGAGGTGTAACAAACTATGAAGAACTGAAGCAGGACAAGGATGAAGTATTGCACTTGAGATTTTTAACCATTAAGATATTTCACCTTCCAGAGGTATCCTATCTGACTGGGACAAACAAAGAAGACATCTTCTAAGCTGGGAATATGGAAGAGAACAAAGGCAAGATCAAGTGCACAAGAGCAAAGGGCAAAGTGACCTTAGCAAAGGAACATATGTTTCCAGAAAGATCAAGTGAATCTGAAAGCTAACTGTCCTTAGGAAATGCTGCAAAATTATCTTGTTCATTTAAGTGCTCACAGAGCAAAAGATTTCCTCACAACATTCTACCTCTATTTACCTCTCCCCATTTTTTGGGGGGGGAAAGAAATAAAAAAGGCAGCCTGCAATAACCAAATCAAATTATGTTATCATAGATAAAATAAAAAACAAGTAATTTGAAGAGTAGATTTTCCCCTGAAATTAGAGAAGAATCTGACTCCAAGGAATTCCAGTAAAGTTTGCTATGTAACTTGATTTTTCAAGAAATTAATTCAGATGCTAACGCACTGTGGATGGTAATAAAACTCAATAGCTACCAATATCTAAACTCAAAGTAATGGCTGTGATGGCACATTCTCTTATTTGGATAACGATACCGGAGCTGAAGAGATAAAATGAAGTTATAACTTTTTTTATTTTTTTTAAGTAATGGAAGACTGACTACCCCAACCTGTGTTTTGATCAAAATGAACCTGACATGAGGAATAAACTAAAGGAAAGAACAAACAAGGAAGCAAAAGCAGAACTAAAGGAGATCATCATGGAGGAAAGGAGAGGGTCATACATGAGGTGTTCAGGCAACAGAATTAACAAGTAGCAGGAAGATGACAAACAAATGCAGATGTTCCAGGCAGACGCAGATATTCACGTAAGATGCCACTAGTGGCAAAACTCCCAGGGCAGAAAAGGCAGACTTCCTAGCATCCAAGTAATAGAAATTAGTTCTGCTATGAATTAAAAATTCCCATGCTTAAGAGGCTAGCATGCTGCTTTCACATGAAGTCCATCTAGACGTGGAAGAAGCAAATTCACATAACTATTTTTGCCACTCTTCTTGATACTAAAGGAAAACCACTGGTGTGCAAGTGTCAACAGAAACCTTGGAAAAGGCAAAAGCATCCCATATACCCACCACTCCCAACTTGCCTATGGTTCTGCCCAGCTATAGCCATCCTGAGCCATGCTACCTTAATGCACAACAAAACCACTGCTACAGAACTGCACACCTGCTCTTCAGTGATCCTTGTACATCCGCCAATCTCGCAACAGATATACACTCGCTCCTACACAGTGGCACCACATCACCTGTTCACTGTTTTCACAAACAGAGAATGCCACCTAAAAGTCCTTAGCCTTGCAAGTCCCACCATATCCAGATCTGCAGGACACATGCTAGATCCTACACATCTGGAGTAAGCTTGAATTATGGAGACAACTTAGGAGCCTGCCTTGAGCTCCAAAGACTTCTGTGATCTTTGCACAAGAGCCCCCAACTGATGGTATAAATTCAAACCTTCACCTTCAAAACCTTCAAAAAGGTGTCACAGGAGGTGCCAGAAGCCTCAAGAGAGAAAACATTTGGGACTATCAGTATCCAAACAATATCTGCATTCCTTGGGGCTCTTTAACAGTCTTATTTTCGTTAAATGTGTACCAATACAAGAAATCCAAATGTTATAAATGGTGACTGCTCTCAATCAGTAGAGAGTCATTCAAAGAACATCGTTTCCAATGGCAGCAAAACAGGGTTAGCATTTCCCCTTAAATGGAGATTGAAGACCTGATTCTTAAACAAAAGCTGGAAAATTTTTAAAGACGTGAAGGATTGCTTTAATTAAGCATAGCACCCTGAAATTCTCTCATGGGTGAGTTCCCATAGACTGTTACAGATCTGCAGAGCTAATCTCTTCAAGCCCCTGAAAGTCACCTGTTAAGTAGCCAGAGGATACATAAGAGCCAAGACTGGAGACAAGAACCAGAGGCAGCACCACAAGGCTTCATCAGGCTTTCATCAGAATTGTTTTTCAAAACACAAGTTTGATTACAGAATGAAGTGTCCTACAAGCCCATTTGGGTCAGATCCAGTGCAGTTTCTGCACCATGATCAGGCTCAAAAGCACACTATTCACCATTCATGGAGAATCAAAGCAAAAATCACAGCACACATCCCCCCAGACACAAGCCTATATTATCAATGAATCAGTGCATATTCTGGGGGCTTTACAGACCCCAGTGCTCTCCTGGCAAGGCAGTTACCAGCGCCCCAGGAGCACACTGCAGGAGCCGATCCAGCCCAGCACAGAGCCTCCAGTTTCCACTCATCCCTCTATTTAGAGCCAGCCAGCTCACTAACTTTCCCGACTCACCACCCCATGGACCAGAAACTCAAAAAGTTTGCTTTTCGTAGCTTTGCGAGCCCCTCCTGTAACTTCATCTGTAGCCATCAGGGTCTGCTCAGCCTCTCTCACTCTCTCTCTTCCTCTTTCTTTCCCTTTTCTGCCTTTTTCTCCAACTCTCCCCTCTGAGTCCTGCTGGGCTCTCACACTTCTAATAGTGCGGAGTGGGGAGGGGGCCCCTTCAGGGCCTTCCTGACGGCCCACTCGCGCTAAGCCTCAGCTGCTGCATTCCTCCACTGATAAGCCAGAAATAGTTTGTGCTGCCGGGTTCTGTGTGTTTACTCTGCAGGGACAGAAAATCCAGCTTTTTAAACCCCTCTGTCCAAACAGCAGAGATAAGCAGGAGGCAAATTGAAAACACGTCTCAGCTTTTTCATAGCAGTGCTGCAACCTCTCCTCCTCTGCACCAGGGGATGGTAAATTCTGGGGCAAGGGGGAAGGGGGAGGGGGCAACTTCAACTGTGACATAAAACTCAATACCTCACAGAGAGCGTTTTCCCATTAGAAAATGCAGCAGGCGAGCAGTGAGAAACAATGGTTTTCCCTTGCTCCCACTGCTCCTCCTGCGCTGCATTTCCAGGCCTTTTCCCCAGGGACCTGGCAGGCAGCACACAGAAACATTCACTGGCAGCATTTCCAGCATGTGAGACTGAGAACTAACCCCTTTGGACAAGAGAGAGAAACAGCAGGAGGCAGAAAGCTGGGAACAGGGAGGGACAGTGTGTGAGAGCCAGGGGAAAGAAAGAGTGTGAGAACAGCGGGAGGAAGGGGGCGGGGGGCAGCATGGCGACGAACAACGCCTGACTTGCTTCTAGGCTCCCAGCCGCCCACAGCCTCTCTCGCAGGGTGACCGCCCTCAGGATGCTTTGGTACTACTGTGGCGGATCCATTAGAGACCCCAGGTGATTGACAGACACAGCCAAATTATTAACACCACAGCTGCCGTGAGACACATCAGCAGCTCGCTGCTTTTCACACAAAGCCCTGCGTGAGAACATGTGTCATCCCAGGACTCTGCTGGGAACACGGAGCCCACCTGCCACCCAGAGGAAGGGGGCAGAAAGCAGCAGACCGCCCCCTCCATGACCACTTGCTGCCTGAGGCCCTGGACAGACATCGGCTAGCGCAGCAGCAGTTGCTGGCAGTACGGCGGCCATTCTGTGAGCAGCAGCGCTGGCTCTTCCATAATGGCAGAGCAGGCAGAGGTGGCCTGGGGCACCGATCTGCTTACTGACAGCTCCTTGCGTGTCTTGTGGCTTGCAAGGGGCTGATGTTTCCCAGTCTGCCTAACACAGCAATAGATGAGATGTTGCCAGGTTACGAAAGGGGTTTATTCTATTCCTCTGCTTGAAATTCTTGTCTAGGGGCTGTGAATTTTCTGGCAAGGCTGCAAACAGAAGAGAATCAGATCTGAAACAAATAAATAAATTTCTGCCCTCAACCAGTAATAAAAACAAGCACAGAAGAGATACTGCATTAGCCAGCAGCAAAGAGGAAGCCATGAAGATCATATGGCCTTTTGCACATGGGATTGAAGGCAACAATCTCCACTGATTCTTAGGGTGACCGCAATCCAAGCGCTGCTGTATGGCAGTAGCCATAGAAATTACAGACATTTCAGGAGAGTGGCCACTGTTATCAGTTCCCCCTCCCCCTCTCAGTCCCTCAGAAGGAATATGCCAAGCAGCGCTGTGTGGCCTTATTCAGTGCCTACACTATTTCCGGGGTTCTAGCTGACTTGAACTAAAGGCACGTGAAATCTGGTAACAAACTGCTATGTCTGGTAGACTTCGTAGTATTAGGTTAAGGGATGGACTCAGTCTCAAGGGTCTTTTCCAACCTTAATGATTCTATGATTCTGCGTGTCAGCATGCCCAGCAAGGCGGCATTGGGCCTGCATCTGCAACTTTTTTTTAGATCCCAGAAGCACACAGAAATGTCGGCTCCCATCTTGTAAGCCCTTTCCTCTGCTCCCAGCAAAACAACATGCGTTTTCTTTAGAGACCACACCGACTGTTGGCTCCTGCACTTGCCAGACAAGCACCAACTTTCCCTGCAGTGGCGTTACTGACAGAGGGCTGGCTGTGCAGGTGTTCCTATTCCCATTCCTTAAGGCGCATCGTGCAACCACGCTCACTGCATGAAATGGCACAAACGAGAAACTCGCGGCACGATCAAGCCCACAGCGGCTCGCTGGGAAAGGCTCGAGGCAAACAGCCGCGAGCAGCCGTGACGGCCTCC
>VZTV01102714.1:24890-38067 GCA_013400875.1 Anhinga rufa
GGAGCGGCGCCGAGCCCCGCACCCGCCGCAGCGCTCGCGCGGGCGCCTCACGCCACCGCCGCGCCAGCCCCGCGCCGCCGCTGGAGCCGCTTCCGCGGCACGGCCCGTCTTCCATCCTCGTCGGTAGCGAGCCGTCGGGAGGGTGTGCGCGAGGGCTGCGGCTCTAGGCTTTTTTATTTTTGCCATCAGTTTCAGACAAAGCAATAAGCTACAGTTGCTCCCATCTCCATCAATAGCTGCCTCCTTTATTACATTCTGGAGCAGCAGGATATATCGCAAAGTGTTACCGAATTTCAATTTAATACCATACAATATGTATTGTATTCTATCTGAATGTGCCTAACAGGCATTAAATAGAGAGATTTCCTCAAAAGAACATCAAATTACAAGGTCCCCCACTTGAAAAGTAGGGAATGGCAGACACACTGTAGCAATAGACTGAATAAGTAGAAGTCAAAAAAAACCACAACGTAATATTAAAACTCAGCTCTTACTTAGTATGATTGTAGTTCTCTAAGTACTTTAGAAAAGAAATCAGTAGTAGCTCTTTTGTTTTGCAAATGGAAAGTAAGGTACAAATGGATGGAAGTGACTTGCCCAACATCACCTAGTTGAGAATGAAACCTATTTCCTGTGATTCTTCCACTCACCGCAATGCTGTCAAGGAAAACTAGTGTGCAATGCACTTGCACAAAAGGGTGAAGGTTACAGTGCAAGAATGCCTTCTCCCAAATTAAGAAAAAAATAATAGAAACTATTTGAAATAAAATTACATTTTCCCTACATGTTTTTTCATAGAAGCGTAGAATAAATAAATGTCTGTTCTTTAAAGAAGTGCCTGGTTCAACCCAGGTGTTCCCCAGCTGCTACAAGTATCCTCACAGCCCCCAGCCATTTCTTGGCTAGACGATGTCAGTGGCATGGGACTTGTTCTTGGAGGCTGAGCGCTCTGGGGCCTCCCTTCATGCCTCCACTGCTCACTTCAAGCTCACTTCATGCCATATTCCTAGCCCATTTTATTTCAAGGAAAGGCTGACATACTTCCTCCTTACCTCTTGGGGCTCTGAGAGGCCACCTGCTGTCCCACAAGTTTGTGTGTTTTGTTCTTACTTCTGTGCTATTATTCAAGTTTTTAAGATTTTTAAACTAAGATGGTCAGTTAGAACAGATATGAACCAAGTTGGTTTTGGGAGGTATGTTTGCAGCTGCTTTCAATTTTTTGATCTGCAGGTAATTAAAGAAGTACATGAAGGTACTGGTTGCCTTAAAGCAGCGTGGTTTCTCTCATCCAATTTTCACTTAGTCAGTAGCACTCTGTTCACTGAAATTATTCTCAACAGTTTTGGAATTGATGCAATATGGTACACAAACCATACTGAAAAACAGGCAGAAAATATCCCAAGACTCTGCTTATTCTAAAAAATGACCGCTTGTTCCTGAGTTCAGAATTATTCAATATTCTCATTAACAATCTGGATAATGAACTAGAAAACATGCTTATTAAATTTCCTAGCAACATATGGTTTGGAGGGGTTACAGGTATTCTAGGAGAGATGATTAAAATTAAAATCCTCAGAAGTTGGAGGTGTGGTTTGAAAAAACAGGACATAATTCAATCAGAAACACTGCAAGGTTCCACATCAAGGTAGAAATCAACAACTATATAAATAGAAGACAACTGACGGAAGGGGTTTTTTGTGGTTTTTTTTTGGTTGGTTTTCAGAAAAAAATATTTGGGGGATATAATAATCATAAACTGAATGAGAGTTAACAGTACTACACTGACACAAAATAAGCAGACGCACCCCACCCACGAAGAGCGGTAAATGAATGCTGCCCCACTTCTCTCATCCCCTTGGTGGCAGCATAAGCAGTGACAACAACACTCTAGATTCTTCTTTTTCTCCTCCACTTTTTCTCTGCTTCTTCCCCATCCCTCATCCTCTCCAGGGCACAAACAGTCCCAGTGTAACATTTTCCTGAGGCTGCAAAATTAAATTTTGCTAGTATTGCTGAGGAACCCTTCCACAGTAATCCTTCTCTTGTGGTATGAATTGTTAATGTCTCAACCAGACTGTCCTTTGCAGTTTGGAGCTCTGTGCATCAGAGAAAACATGTGTAGGGGAAATCTGGATGGTTCAAGGGAGAACAGTAAGTGTGACAAGAACTGTAAAGCCCCAAAAGAGAAAGAAAATAACAGTGTTCAGATATCCAAAAGGCTGCTGCAAATACAGGGAAGAGCTGCTCCCCATACACACAGTACAAGAAATTCCAATTGACATTTCTCCCAGGAAGATTTATATTAGATACTAAGGAAGAGTACAGCAGTAGAAGTAGAGATGTTCTGGGATAGTTTGTCTAGCAAGGGTGGGAATCTCCATCACCAAAGGTCTTTCAAGAACAGGTTAGACAAGCATCTGTCCAGAGTGATCTAGGCGGTGTAGATTCTGACTTAGGGCAGTACAAGGGACTAGCTGATTCCCAGAGGTTCCTTTTGCCTTATTTCCCTATGGAAATTGTATGAATTTTCACAAGACAAAGATAAAGCTTTTTTCTATCCAGAGTGGTTTCCCCTGACAGATTTCACAGATCTGATGCAAACAAGTTTAAGCCAATCAAAAAGGGTCCCTTGTATCTGATTGCTACAACAATGTAAGAATAAGGAATCTGCATATGCAGGTTGCTGCCAGTTATCCTCTGAGACTTCTCAAGTATCATATAGCTTTTATATTGTGGCTTTTTCTTCTCTCTTTGACTCACATATCTTCAACTACCATCTTGCATCAATGTCTCATAGACCTACCTTTTTATGTTAGGCCCTTCCACTAAGTATTTTTTAAATCTATCTGCAATGAGGAAGTACCATAAGCAATTTGTAGCACACATAAAGAAAGAAAAAAGGCTTGAAATAAAGGAAAAAAAGAATAAATGAAGGCAAAGAAAAGCATTTGTGTCTGTCTCCAGAGGCTCCAAACATTATTCTGCAGAGGTAGAGATAATTAGAAACTTACCTCCTGATTATTTTAAAAGCAATCACAGGCAACAGCAGGGATGCCAAAAGATGGAAAAGAGATATGTAATACTATGGGATGCAAAATAATGAGTCATCAGTATTATCATTATATCAACCATACTTGTATTCTACCCAATTGCACAATTCTTTGTGACTTCATAGTAAGCTGTCTAGCCCTACTATGCCTCTGCCTCCACTTTTCCATCCTCACCAAACCCACTTTCTACAGCTTGTGCAGTGACATTTGTGCATGGCTTCTCACAGCAGCTTAGCAAAGAAGCAGAGTGCTACAGGCAGCAGTCCACAATTCTCCTTTTATTTTCTGTCTACGGGCCAAAGCAGAGCTGCAAAGTATGAGAAGCTAGTAGGAACACTTTTGGTCCTGGAAGGAGAATAGCGAAGATAGGAGATTGTGTTGGGACTATAGATTTCTGTTTTTCAAAAGTGAAGGAGATAGAGGAATTCTTGCTGGGGAATGCTGGGGGGACAGAGAAAAAGAACTATCAACAACTACCGCCAAATATATTGCCTCCTAGTCCAAAAAGTATCTTTGTGATACTTCGTGATTAGAACGATGGCTTTGGGGTGTGTTTGGTAAGAGCACCAGAAAGGATTCACCTGCTATCGCTAATTGACAGAACACAGATGGGGGAACCGCTGGGTCAGAGGCGATATCCACTGTTACGTAACCAATAGCGACCATGTTATATGTAACCCTTTCAGGCATAAATTTATTGCATAGCACTTTACACCTTGGTATTCCTATGGGACAGCTGCTAAGAAAACTTGAGTTCTTTGAATGACTGAGTATCTTCTTTTAGCACATCTGGCTATTCCCATTTATTCTTTTACCAGCATTGCCCTTAATGGTTTTTCTTTGTGTCTAATGTTTATGCTTTGAAGCATTTATACATAGCAGTCATACCCATACTCACTCCTCCTTTTGTCAGACTAAACAAGTGAAACTGTTACTTGGCCTCTTAAAACTGAGTGCCCATTTCATCAACCTCTTCCATGTCAGTCCCAGTTAACCTGTCTAGAACAACAGCAAACAGAACTGTACCTATAGTCTCCAGAAGGCCACGTACTCATGTGGCATTAATACTTCTCTCACCATCAGAAATCTCTACCAAACTTTGCGAGGTTCACAACTGCCTTCCACAATATTATGACAGTGATAACGCCACATTCTCCTGCAAGTGGACTACTGTACTGGGCTGTTTCTCCTTCTTAATCACTGCCATTAGGTAAGCCTCCAGTTTACAGCGCTGATTCCTGTTACAAGTCCCTAAGTGCATGCATGATTGTGCACTATATTGTCATCAGATATCATCTGATTTCTATTTGTGTGGTCTTCAGAATCATCCAGTTCTTTCCATATAACTTATTCTCTTCTGCTTCAGTGATACCTGTCCATTTTGCATTATCAACAAATGTAATTACTACGCTTCCTATTTTTGTGCCACAGGCATTACTGAAAATATTAAATGACGTCAATCCCAAGGTGAATCCTGAAGAAACTGCAATGTCTTTTGTGTCTTCTTTACTGAGCTCCTTACCTATCTTGCAATTCTGCTATTATCTGTCTTCTGAGTCCCAACTAAATTTTCAGATAGCACTGTATCAAAGGCTTCACTGAAGTCTACATAAATAAGACATACACTGTTTCCTTTCTGTAGAAAATAGCTGTCTGAGAAAGACAGTAGGTTAGTAAACTTATGCTGCTTTTTTATCCCATCTACCATCTACATCCTCCTCGTGCTCAGTTATTTTCTCTTTCAAAAATAATTCTTGAGCTTTGCATGGACTTAGGATCAGACAAATGCAACTGCCTAGAACATTCTTGCCCTTCTGTATTATAGGAAAACCAACAGTATTTCCTGTTTCTTTATCAGGATAAAATATTTTTTAAAGCCCATTTTGACTAATATTAATAATGCTAGGAATTATATCCTGTTCTCATGGAAAATAGTTTGAAAAGTATCTATAGTTTAAGCAAATCAATAATAAGTATATACTGACTGAAGGATGTATTAATATGGAAAGCTACATAAGAACTGAGAAACAGCCTTAGAAAGCACTAGGAGACTGGAGAAAGCACATAACCAAAGAAGGAAAACAGAACAATCTTGGCATAGACTGCCTAATAAATCCACCTCCCATTTCAAGTAAACTAGTAGAACAATTAATAGGTGAATAAAACATTGTCAGACTTAGAGCACAATGGAACTGAGAGTAACAAGTAATATTGGTGATCATAAAAAAACTGCACTGCCAGACAAGCCCAAGTGTCTTTTTAAATTATTTTATTTGGCAGAATAATTACAACAATTACAAACAGATTAGCCGGCAAAAAAGTCAATCTCAAACGATACATAATTACAGCAAACATGGATAACTTCAGAAAATGGCAGCCAGTGGGAAATGGCAAATGTAACTTAAATGCAATATAGTAAAACATCATTATATGCCTGAAATTCTTAACATTAACGTAATTTGTTTGTAATTGCCAGGAAAAATAAAAACTACTGAAAGGTTATAAAAAAAAGCTTATAAACAAATGATAAAAACAAGTGGAAGGGAAGTGGCTATTAAGGACACCAAGAATGGTTGTTATATCCAGATTGTTTTACCATCTCCAGAGATCTAAAAGAGGGAAGTAAAAAGACATGTAGATTAAATTCTCAAATTATAAGATTTTGGGGAAGTTTCACAGCCAATCAGGATAGAGGACTAAAAAAAAAAAAATCAAACGGGCCTAAAATGTTAGACAGAAGATTTAGGCTGGAAAAATTCAAGCAGGTGGTGGAAGAAAAATCCTGAGGTGAAAGAACTGTGCTATGTCTGTAGCAGCAGGTAAGATTGTTTTCTAATCTTTTCAGCATTCTACTCACCTAGTACACAAATACATATATGAAATCACAGGAATAATGAAATGTCAGGCACAGCAACTTATGACACGGAGACATGATTACAGTACCCAGGCTTCAGGTGGACAACAGGCTTTCAACTGAGGCTCCTTCTGAGCAACTGAGTGTTGCAAAAGTGGAAAACATTTGGCTCCAGCACAATACCGTGGTTTGTCTCCTCATCCCTCTCACCATAGCATAGGCACAGCAGGCTGGCAGATTACAGCTTAGAGCAACAAACTGCACTTGGCAATGGGGTCATGAGGTCTTAAACCGTGCACAGTAACTCACTACATATGCTCCCAGAAAAAAAAGCATGTCTAAATGACAAGGCATGTAAATGGTGGCACAAGTTACTTGTTAAATGGGCTTCAAAACATATGTAGAAGAAACATAGGCAGAATAAACATAAGTTGAATCATTATGGCATTCGGCACTTTGCAAAATAAACAGAATTTACAGTGGTAAAACTCAAATAGCAGAGAGGTGTGTTTGTGTGCGGATGTGCACTGTGAGAGGGAGAAGAGTTATGTGTTCACCCTATGTCATATTATCTGTGACATTTCACAATTCTTCCTGTTCTTGGTACTCAGTTGTTTCTAGGGCCTGAGAGTACTAGGAGGTACAGATAAAAACAATGTAGTCTCTGGCCTGTACAGTTTACAAATTAAGTTAACAGATGGACATAGAAAGAGCGCAATGGAACAGAGAGAACGCTAGTCATCCTGACAGGCAGTGGACTTGGCACACCAGCTGTCGAGCTACACTTATTTTTGAATAGTCGCTTCTGCCCAGAGAAGCTGTTAATGCCCCATCCTTGGAAGTGTTCAAGGCCAGGTTGGATGGGGCTTTGAGCAAACTGGTCTAGTGGAAGGTGTCCCTGACCATGGCAGGGAGGTTGGAACTAGATAGTCTTTAAGGTCCCATCCAACTGTTCCATGATTCTATGAATTCCTACTCTGTGCGCCCCATCCTTGGCACCTGTTTTCTGATCCATTTATACCCAGCCTGCAACTTGAAACCATACAAACAATGTACTTGTGGGGGATTTTGACTACCCTGTTCTCTCTTGGGAAATAAGTATGCTTCATTCTTCAAAGAGATTCCCTAGCACTCAGATGCTACAACCAAGCTACTTGATACATATGATACAGCAACACTGAATGCTATTTATTAATATGATGCCAAATAGTAAGACATAAATCTCTGCTAAGGTTATAGAAAGAAAGGCTTTCTAAATTGTTAGTTATAAGCCTGAGATAATAAGAAAATTAGAAAATTATTTCTTTAGATCCCTTTAGTTAAGATCTTAGATATTAATCTGGAGTAGGATATTCACCTAGTCTAAACAAGCATAAAGCAAACTTTAAAAATTAGTGAAAAGTTTATGTAATGGAAGGTCAATCATTAATATTCCAACCATAAGAAATATGGGGAACAGAATATTGGGGAAAAAAATTCCAACACAAAAAAAAAAAGCAGCTTGTCATATTTCTGCTCCTGAGAAAAGCTTCTTTTGTCTATAATGTAACTGATTCCTTTCCTACTGTATCTGATCTATAACAAGTCTTCCACTTAGCTGATTTTGTCTTAAGTTACCCTTTATTTTTCCAGTTTCTCCACCTCCTTCTGCTATTCCAGTCAACCCTTCCTTTCCCCAGTCAAACTCCTGCCATTGCATATCTCACCACTACAATTCTGTCTTTTCTGAACTTGGCAAATACTTTTTTTAATGCTGATTAAATCTACTTGGAATGCTGCTGGCAAAAATTTGCTCTGAAACTGTCTAAAATGCCAAATAAAGGAGTAAGGAAGTGCCCACTTCTTCTGTATCCCTCTGTCTT
This sequence comes from Anhinga rufa, assembly GCA_013400875.1. Lineage (NCBI taxonomy): Eukaryota > Metazoa > Chordata > Aves > Suliformes > Anhingidae > Anhinga > Anhinga rufa. The sequence goes on from VZTV01102714.1 coordinate 32,657, forward strand.
ATCCATTTGCTGATTTTACCCCACCCTACAACAGCTTTGCCATGCATTTATCATGCCACTTTACTCCAGGATGCCTTGCCTCTTCCACAGTGCTGCAAAAAAGTCAACAATCACAATTCCTCATGAGAAATAATTTAATCAATAATCAGTTGCAAGCCTACATCCCTCTCCTTGTTATGGCCTTATTTTAAGGCTTAGCATTGTTATTCCGTTTCCCCCTTTATATGTTAACTCCATTTATCTATCAAAGGACCAGTTCTGTGAACCCTCTTGCATGATTACAGGACACAGTTCTCTGACATTTCAAACCAGACAAAGCCCTGAAGAATACCTTCTGAAAATTACTGTTCTGTCTGGCAGCTGGTGAAGAATAGTTAATAGTCTTTTTGCTTCTGAATCTGTTGCACTCTCCCAACATAAAAATGGTTAGGATCCTTCTGGCAGCAAAGCATGCAAGAGAGCAGGAATCAGTCAAATGCTCTTTCAGTCATTTGCTTTTGGCTAGAGGACAGAAGACACTCTCTTAAGAGTTATGACAATGTGATGTATTCTCTTGATTCCTATAGCAACGGTGCAGTATCTGCTACTAGACTAATAGACCACCTCTCTCTTCTCACAAAAGCTGCATGATCATCTACACACTGTTAGTGCTGCTCTCTCCATTTCCTTTCCCATTCTTAACATGCACTGAATTCTAAGGTAGCTGAAAACTTTAGCGGAGAGTGCAGCTGGAGTCCACAGAGCTCCACCTAGGGATGAATGGTGAATCAGCTGAGAGCTTATGGGTCAGTATTAGCAGGCAGATCAACACGGGTAGCATTGTGGTGGGTGTCTGCTACAGACCACCTGCTGAGGAATAAGTAGAATAGACCTCAGACAGCAGTGAAAATCCTCATGTTCACAGGCTCTGGTCCTCATGGAAGACTAATCACCCCAATATCTGCTGAAGGGATAACAGAGCAGGGCACAAGCAATCCAGGAAGCTTCTGGGGGTACACTGAATATGAATTCCTAACACAGGCGACTGAGAAGCAGACAAGGAGAGGTGCTCTGCTGGACCTGATTCTTATAAACAAGGAAGAACTGGTCAGGAATGTGAAGGTTGGGGCAGCCTTGGCTGGACCATGAGATGGATGAATTCAGGAACATGAGAGGATGGAGCAGGGCAGAAAACAGGATCACAGCCCTAGACTTCAGAAGAGCAGACTCTGGCCTGTTCAGGGATCTGCTTGGAAGAATTCTGAGTTATGGCCTTGGAAAGAAGAGGGTTCCAAGAGAGCTGGTTGACATTCAAATATAACCTCCTCCAAATTCAAGACTGGTTTATCCCAACAGGCAGGAAATCAAGCAAAAACAGCAGGAGGCCTACATGCATGAACAAGGAGCTCCTGATAGAGCTCAAATGTTACAAGAGGTGGAATTAGGGACAGGTGACCCAGGAGGAATACAGAGACACTGTCCAAGCATGAAGGGATGTGATTAGCATCACAAAAGCCCACCTGGAGTTGAATCTGGTGAGGAACATGAAGGGCAGACAGAAAGGCTTTTACAAGTATATCAGCAGCAAAAGTAAGACATGGGAAAACATGGGCTTACTGCTGAATGGGGAAGGGGACTTGCTGAGAAAGAACATAGAAAAGACTGAAGTACTGAATGCCACCTTTGCCTCCTTTACTGGCAAGATCGACCATCAGGAATCCCAGGCTCCTGAGATCAGTAAGAAAGTCTGGAGCAAGGAAGACTTGCCCTCAGTGGAAGAAGACAAGGTTAGGGAACATTTAAACAAACTGGATGTACAGTAGTCCATGGGACCTGACAGGATGTACCCGCAAGTGCTATGGGAGCTAGCCAATGTCATTGTGAGACACCTCTCAATTGTCTTTCAAAACTCATGGAGATTGGGAGAGTTCTTGAGGACTGGAAGAAAGCAAATGTCAGTTGTATCTTCAAGAAGAGGAAGGAGGAGGAACTGGGAAAAAACAGGTTGTTCAGCTTCACCTCAGTCCTAGGGAGGGTAATGAAGCATATCCTCCTGGAAACCACTTCCAACACATGAAGCACAAGAAGGTGACTGAGAGTAGCCAGCATGAATTTGTGAAGGAGAAACTGTACTCATGCACCAGGACAGGCTGGGGAGGGACTGGCTGGAAATCAGCTTTGCAGAAAAAGACCAGGAGTTCCTGGTGAGCAACAAATTGAAGATCAGCAGGCAATGTTCCCTTGCAGCAAAGAAAGCCAACAACATCCTGAGCTGCAGTAGGAAGAATACTACCAGCAGGTCAAAGGAGGCAATCTTTCTCCTCTACTTGCCACTGGTGAGACCACCCCTGGAGTGTTGTGTCCAGTTCTGGGCTCTCCAGTACAAGAAATACATGGACATACTGGAGCGAGTGCTCACAAAGATGGGTAAGGGACTGAAGCATCTATCATCATGAGGCAAGGCTGAGAGAGCTGGGATTTTTTTTATCATGGAGATGAGAAGTCTCAGGGAGTGTTTTATCAACATGCATAAATACCTGATGGCAGGGTATAAAGAAGACAGAGCCGGACTATTCTCAGTGGCACCCAGTGACAGTACCAGAGGCCACTGGCACAAAATGAAATATAGGAAACTTCATTTACACACAAGAAAAAACTTTTTTAATTAGAACAGGTTGCCCAAAGAGCAACTTAACTCCATCCCTGAATATATTAAAAACTTCACTGAACTTGGTGCTCAATAAGTTGCTCTAGCTGACCCAGCTTTGAGGAGGGAGGTTGGACCACATGATCTCCAGAGGTCCCTTTCAACCTCAACCGTTCTATGATTTTATGCTTAAGTCTTTCCTGAGTAGAACTATAACAAGTAACTCAAATACATGCCCAATCAACATGCAGTAGATTCACACAAAGAACCATGGAATGGAGACTGACAGCAGAAACAAGGCAGTGACAAAACACCCAAAATGCCCTTACCTGGAAGCATATATGCAGAGTAGCTGCTGTCTCTTTGCAAGCACAGCAAAATTATAGGGTGCAGAGATGGGGAGAAGAATCAGGGGTTAGAGAGGCCAGTTTGGGAGTAGTGACTGAAAATGCTAGAGTTTTTTACCTTAGAAGGTAGGTATTAGGGGACAAAATAGTAGGATAATGAAGGTAAATAATGCACTTCTGTTTACTATCTTAATGCAGGACTAGGAAGAAGTTACTGGACTGAAGAGCAGGCTGTTGATGAAAAAACTTTAAAACAAAAGAACACTGTTTAGTAACACCTATACATAAAACATACAAATGCATACGAAGTGCTGCTTCTAAAATAATTTTCCCAGTCCGTCACTTTGAAATGATCACTGTTCCACTCGTTCATCTGCATCCCACACCTCATATTTAAAAAAAAAAAAAGTTCAAACCATACTTGGATCCTACGTCTGGTCCCTGCTAAATATGTTTACTCCCTTAGAAGAGCATCACAATGGGTTTAGAAGAAGCAGTGACTATTATATATAATTTGTTTACTGTATTAGCAGTTTCTTGTTTGGTGGATCTAGTGCAAGTAGACCTGACAATGCTTCTACATAGTTCTCCTTTTCTCCCCTCAGGCATCAGAAAGGACTGCTGAGATGCAGACTCCCTCATACGCTTTGTTTCCTGTTTTTCAGATTTGTCTGTCCACTCCTTTGAAAGAATTAGTATCAGACATCTCTGACACCTCTCTGGCTACCTAGAATACTGCTTTCCTTATGAAAAACTGCAAACAAGTCTTCACTGCTGGCAATTAGTGACTGAGGAAGGAACTCCTCAGATGAGAACAGTAGTGCACAATTAATCTGTTTTACACAGGGAGCCAGGCACAGCACCACACTATTTGCAGCTCACTCCTTGTCACCTGCAGGATCAGAACACCTGAATGTGCCGACAGGTTCTGCTTCAGGTATGAGCAACAAAGAGCTTGGAGTCTGCGCTGTTGAGCTCTGAACAGAATCTTCCCTGTGAAACCTTCACAGCACATTTCCATGGAAACAGACACATGCCTTTCTTGTTGCCGAGGAGACAGTGACTGCTTTTTGAGACTGGTGAACATTGTGCCCAAAGCATTTCAGCATCTTTAAGATAAGGAGCTTTACAAAGGCATAATCACCTCCCCCCCAGTTAAACATGTCAATCATTCTCCCCATTCCTATTTTTCAGAACCTGTTTTAAGCGTTTTGATATGATATGTCAGATTTTTCCTAATATCCGGTTTTGATAGCAACATTTAAAATGACATTGTCAGCCTAAACACCTCCATATGCCTGGAAGTCTTTTCTACTGTTGTTCTGTAACTCTTACGATTGACTCTCACTGACCTAACTTGCAGTAAAACTAATTCCTTCCTCTCCATGGGTTTTGTGTGGTATTGACCTGTACTTAGAGAAAAGCTGGTTGGCAAAGCCAGTGCCCATCTCTCCTCTGTCTTCTCCTACTTCCACTGTTTTTATATAGAAAACATGTTTGTAAAATCAAAGGGCTCCCTACACCCCAGGCCTCAGGGTTGCAGTGGTGCTGGATGGCAGCACATGCACAAAGGAGGCAGCGGCGGATTCCTACAATGTTTCTGAGCTTTGCTGTCAAGTGACCGAGCAGCTCAATAAAGCCACGGTCAGCACTGACAGTGCCCCATGCAGTTTCTTACTGCCCCTGTGCGGCAGCCTTTACCAGTTCACCGAGGAGAAGTTCTGCAGTGTGGGATCTCGGTGGAGGCAGGACCTGCACCACAACCATGCAGGAGCAGCCCTGCAAGCTTAGTGAAACATTCCTCAAGCTGCTGAGGAGGAGCAAAGGTGGTTCCCTGGGCCGCAGGAAGCGGTGGCCACCGGGCTGCTCGTGCCTCTGTTTCACTTTTCACATTCTCTCCTCCCTCACACAACTTTTTCCCCATCCTTTCTGAAAAAAAATGCACCAGTAGTTGAGATTTGCAATTTGGGGAGGGAGTGTCAACTGAAACAGGGGCCCACAACTCCTGTATATCTGATGTGGGGAAGGAGGGACAGCTAGAGACTATGCTCAAAGGAGCCATGGATGGAGTCTCCCATAATGGGGGAGCCTTCTAGCTTGGCATTTCTTGCAGCAGAAGGGCCCTTTCTCCACCCTATATCTAAATTTACAGAACCAATGCACTGCCCTAATAGTGAAGGGGAACAAGTTCCAGTCACTTATCATAGAATAGAATCATAGAACCATTTAGGCGGGAAAAGACTGTTAAGATCATCGAGTCAAACTGTAAACCTAACACTGCCAAGCCCATGACCCTACATGCCACATCTACACATCTTTTAAATGCCTCCAGGGGTGGTGACTTAACCACTTCCCTGGGCAGCCTGTTCCAGTGCTTCCTTTCAGTGAAGAAATATTTCCTAATAACTTGAGGCGGTTTCCTCTCATCCTACCACTTG
>VZTV01102716.1:0-14474 GCA_013400875.1 Anhinga rufa
GCACACCTGGATGGGGTGATGGTAGTTCCTTTATGGAGCACGTACACTAGGCTGTACTGGGAGGATAGTACTTAAGCCAGCATTCATCAGAACATTTACCCTTCTTTGCACAAACATTTCCAACCCCGTATCAAACCTAGCCTTTGCTTTCATAGGGTCCTTTCCACGGAAATGCTCATATTAATACAGCAAATGGCAAAAGACCAGGCAGTACTGGGTCTTGGAATATGTACTGTGAAGTAGAAGCATGCAGGAGCATCCAATGGGAGACCCAGGCCCTGAGGCCCTGGGATAAAAATGTCTGGCTGGTGTTCTGCACGTGTCACCCCAATGCATCCATGGGACATTTGCCTGTAGGGGATCAACCACTGGCTCCTGTAAGACCTTCATGGGATCCCCTCCTCTCACCAGCAGTCTTCCTGGGTTTCCAGGAGGCTGGGACATAAGGCACTTGCACCATATTGCCTCTATTTCTCTGGGCTCCCAATGTTCAGAAGACGAGGCAGTTAGAAAGCAGTGTACTATTTTGGGGTGAAAAGGGCAATCCGTATCTTGTGTGGCATACTTAAGAGCAAGCAATCTTTGTGAAGTTTTCTTATTGGTATTTTCTCCCTTGAGGAAAAATATTACATTGATAATGGGAGAAGAAATGTGGCTTTTCTTTTGTACCTGATATTTCTCTTCATGTAGGTCACTATTCACAAACTGTGGACATGTTACTTGAGAGCCTGTTTTTCTTCCTGAGGCATTTTTGTAGTTATGTGATGTGAGCAGCATTTGTGCCTGTCAGCCCCATGTGGAAGGTGGAAACATCTACAAAAGCACAAGGATGCATCTGGATGCATGGTATGTGTTGGGTCTATGCCCGAGGCTGACAAGGGCTGCACTAGTAGCTGCCTAGAAGCTGGGTAGGGTTAAGAAGCATGTGAACTCTTAAGTTCAGCAAAGTGCTAGCTCTGGATACCTGCAGAGAATGCAAACCAGACAGAGGGTGCTTCTCTATGAAAACACCTTGTTTGAGATGTTTGATAAATCACCCTTGAAAGTAGCGAGTTGGAAAGAGGTTGAACAACAGCAGGTCATCCTACAAGAGTCCTATGATTTGAAATAGATTCTTCAGCTTGTCTGCAAAAGCCAGATCTCTCTGCCTTCTGAACACACTGTAAAGCCTCCTTTAGGAGGTTAGGAAGAGGGTTTATGTACCGTGAAGGTACTTTTGTTTGTATTTTGTGGGTAGAGTTCCCTGGTGTCTGAATGTTTGTTACCGAGAGTCTTTGCTGAAGTGCTGGCTGGACAGAAGGATAATCCTAGTGACCGTGGTGTAAATGTAATGCTTTGTATATTCAAACACTATATGTTTTAAAGCATTTATTAAGGAAGGTGGAGGAAGAGGAGTGAAGATGGGAAGACTGGTATCAGCAATAGATTTAAGTTCTACGGGCTGTTGCTGCCTTTTCTTTAAGAAGCCCTCACAACTCTCTAGTCTAAAACGGGGTTTTGATGTCCAGCAGGGGAGATGCACTGGGCTTCAGGAGTGTCTCCACTGCATCACACAGAATTCCGATCAGCATTTGGGGAACTATAAGCTGTTAATTGCTATTTCTATTCTCTCTTTCAGTCCTCACAAAAATTTTAGCAACTACGTGGGAATGCTCCGTTTCGCACAAGTGCTCAGCATCCCTTGTTCCCAGCCTATCAGCCACAGCAGCTATACTGAGTGAGGTGAAGGAAGATGATGCTGTATGGAAGAGGTCTTCTTTAAGGCAAAGGGTATAGATTATAGGTATAGCGTACCCTTTTTGCCCCCAAAGCCAAGCCAAACTTAGAAATAGGTCCTAAGTCTGTTGTCTGCCTGCCCCTGGGCGCTATTTTGAGCTGTCTTACTCCCAGCTCCTGCAAGCAGTTGGAGCTCCATACTGAGCTGTTGTGCTAATAATATTCTTTTAGAAGATTGTTATAGGTACATACCTATCCACAACTTCTTGGCTATACTGACACCCAACATGTTTTCAGTGCCTTAATTCCTACATGTCATCTTGAGCCAGAAATCTATATGGTGGAGAAACATCTATACATGAAGAAAGAGATCCAAGTGTATTGATTGAAAGCTGTGTCATTGCCCATGATTAAAGCCAGAAAAATAAATAAGAAGCTGTAAAATAAATCTTCCAATATGAAATTTAAGAAGTATGATCCCTTCAGCTTTGAAGATGATTGATGATGTTGTATAATTGCTTACATGTGGGAATGAGAAGTGACAAACTTCTCAGTGTTTCAGACAAAAGCATAATAGCTTGCAGGTGACGTTTCCAGCTGGAAGCTACAATCTGGAAGATGGGGATTTCCACACACGGGGTGAATTTGCTGGCCTGCCTGCACTGCCTAGGAACTTTAAAATGAGATCAGGTAGCTTTCTCAAAAATTATTTTATTCCATCCTTTGTAAAAGTCCTTTGACTGGTCTGTGGAAGCCTGGAAGAGCAGAGTTGTCTGTGTGTCCTGTAACTAAGAATGCTCAGTTTACCCACCACACCTGCACATGGCTTGTGTAACCATCCAAGACTTGAGAGTCTCGAGGCTTTGTATTCCGAATTCATTATGTGCAAATAACATTTCAGAATTCCATGGCATTTCTTTTACTAATGACTTTACCTGATGCTTCTCATTCTTCATATACTGCAATTTTAAATCAGCTTTTAATGCTTTTTCATTCACTAATATTCTATAAATTCCAGCAGCTGGCATACGCTAGGTTAGTTTTCTTTTTAAAGTCAAAATCTCCATAAGGCATGGACAGATGTTGATATCAAAATAGCAGCTGTAGCACCACATTCTTCTATCAAACCAAGAAGCAAAATATTGTTGTTGAGGATTAGTAGTACTTTAGTGTCAACATTGTTAGACAGAAGGAATATTACCTTTTACAGTCAAAACTTCATAATCACTTTTCTTCAAATCGCTGTTGCTGTTTTCCAAGCATTGGATGCAATGGATTGCAGCACACAGCTTCCACGTTCAAAACCTCTTATAAACGTATATAATAAAACTACTGTCACACTCTGGTGTTTGTTTTAGTAGCCTGGGGTCCTGGAGGATAATTAGGTTTATATTTGGTTGGTAGCATTTTGTTCAGGTAAAGCTGATCCCAAAAGAGATTGACTTTCATTGAGACATAGAGTCTTGTTTAATATCAAAAGTAGTGGTAATTTTAAAAACACTGGTCAGATGGACTTCAGTGATAGATTTTAGGCCAATAGATAGGTTCAGACACCAGATCATAATAGTAAGAATGCATTCAGGTCACCCTAGAGAACATAATTGGTGCCTTCATCAGCTGACTTCAGTCAGGGAAAGCCAAAAGGGTACTACCATATGCTGCAACTAAAGGAATGTGTACTTGAATTACAAAAACTGTCTCCACGTTACTGCCACTTCCTCCTCTCTTGGTCCTAGCACTTTGAGTCCCATTGGAAGGATGTTTGAGTAGTGCTTTTTCCAGCTATATTTGGGAATATATGATAAGTAGGGCATAAAACATCCCAGTTACACTTTTCATCTTTTTGTTGTCAGGCCCCTAGGCACACTCCCACTCCTGGAGGTTGTCTGCTTGTGCTTGAGGTTGGTGCTGACATGGTGCCACTGTGTAGCCTTAGTTCAGGTGAATTGTGTTCAGGTGAATTATGCAAGGAAGAGCTGTGAGAAGCAGCACCTTCACTCTGGAGCTGCATTTCAGCTCAGATCCCTGCCCTTGTTTGTGCCTGAGCTATGTTACAGCCATGTCCATATACCCTGCCAATCTGCAGCTGACCTCTTGGCATGACCTTGGATAGCCTCATTACTATGAACTCATCTGGCCATTGCTGATTCTTGGCTGTCCTGGCTGTCCTCACTGGGCCTGATCCTGACCCTGATTTGTTGACTTGATTTTCCTGCTTAACCTTGGACCTGCCTTATTGCTATGGACTTAACTGGTGGATCTGTGGACACTATGGAGCCTTGCCTGACCCTGGTTGCTGTCACTGGACCTGCTCTGCTCATCTTGCACAGGTACTGTGGGACAGCACACTTGGCAATGATGCTACTGCCCATGCTTGTCTTGCTGTCCCCCTCTGGTCCAATCTCCCCCTCCCCAAGGATCTGTTGCTATAATTTTTCTCCCAACATGAGAGTAATGCCATAATTTCTAGTTTCATTTGGTGAATGTCTATCTTATGAAATAATATTTTCCTTTAATGCAGTATCTTCTTTGGCCCATTATTGTATCCAGGTGTATTTCTGAACATTCACAAACTTAACTGAAAATCCCAGAGCTTTTTTCTTGCTGGATATCAGGTATGAGGTATGAGCAAATCTGAACCTTTAAATATTTGTACATGTAAGTAGAATCCCTTGAAGCCATTGTGACTTCTCTGTTGAATTTTTTTAAGGATCAGTCCCTAAGATAAATTCATGTGGCAGAACACATCTGGTGTGGCAATTTGCTGTTGTAAGACTGCTGCTTACAACAGATGTAGTCCATTCTACAGTGCAACTGTTTTACTCTGTTTCATCCAATATGGACAGTTTGGGGACACAACATTTGTCATGACTGAGTAAAAAGGAATTAATGAATTATTCTTCTGGCACAGGAAAGTTTGAGGACCAACTGTTACCATCTTCAGGCATGGTTTACTAATAGAAGATAGCTTATAATGCCTATATGAAGTTGCAGTGTGTTGAGTAGCTTATACTAAGTGCTCCCATGTGCTCTGCATTGGCTCCAAGCAAGAAGGTACGTGAGTGCTGGGCCAGCCCCTATTCTCCAGTGACTGCAGCCTTCAGGCATGGGTTGAAACCTCAAGCTGGCAGGGCACTAACAAATGCTTTTCCTGAGGCAGGCTATTAGCTGCGTTGGTGAAGGCTGATGATGCTTAGAGAAAGAGGGTTCCAAGTAGAAGGGAACCCCATTCATTCCTCTTGCCCCTGCCTCATAGAAAGGCAGCATCAGGGTACAACTCTAGAGAGCAAGCAGCTGTGTTGTGCCTCGCAAGGAGCCCAACTCACAAGAAGGCTTGGGATGGATCCTGCTGGAGAATCACATGCAGGCCTGGGTGTGGGGCTGATGCTTGGAGGCAGATCTGAAAAACGCCCATCTGGACTATGTCTTCCTGGAAGGAAACCTCGTAAAGGTCTGTCCTGCGCTTCAGCAGAAGTTCCTCTTAACAAATGCCAGCCTGGAAGCTCTTTGACACACAGCTTCCCCATCAGATTACAAACAAATGCGGTTGGGCTTTTAAAGCAACGTCAATCCCAATAGCAAGAGGAAGCATAGGGAGGGATTGTGCCACAAACTATTGGTTATTTACTCCTCTTCTTTTCTTTGAATACCATGGATGTTCAGAGTTTTTTACCTTAAAAGTTGCTGCTTGTTGATTGATTCTCCTGACCTAACCCTACCCAGTTGAACCAGTGTCTAAAACTTAGATTTCTACCTGTCACCATGTCGTCTTTTTCCTGTCTCTCTCTTTTTCACCATCTTCACTACTTGAATATTTTCAAAAGCCCACAACCCTATTTATCTGTTTGATTCTGACTTTCTCCTACTGTACTTCAAGCGTTTTTGCTTCCTCTGCCATTTTTATCCTCTTCTGTTTCTCTCTTTTTCTTTTCTTCTCTCTCATTCTTACATTATCTACCATGGTGCTTGTCCTGGTTTCGGCTGGGATAGCTAAATTCTCTAATGGCCAGTTTTGGAGAGCTGTGTGTAAGAATAAAATTACAATGACACTTCCTCATTTTACATTGGTCCTGAGCAATAACTGCCCCATTGCTCATAGAACCATATTTTTTATAACAGCGGTAAATGCATTCACCACATTATGTTTCTCAAAGAGTTCTTGTTCACTTAGAGATGTTCCACCTGTTTACTGTTAGAAAAATATAGACCAGTTAAATTTCCACTTCTTTATTGGGTATTTCCCTCTGAAATTAAAGTTATCTTCAGGATTAGCATACTGCTGCAGAATTGCAACAAATAAAATGTAAGTTTAGTACTCTTCAGTGTTGAGAATAAGCACGCATATTTTGGTGCAGCCAAACCTTTCACACTTTCTTAATATGTTTATAGTCTCATGGTCTTGCTGTGAAGAGTATCAGTCTTGTTGCACAACTCAAGATGCAATCCTTAAATGCGTTGTTATCTCTCCATGCCCACCCCTACATTTACATACCTCCCTGTAAGCTCCTTGGCTGTGTTCCCCTAGGGCGCATTCAGGATACCTGTACTATTGACTAGCAGCAGGTACCTGCCATTTCCGTGTTAACTGCACACTTAGAGCCACTTACACCTGCCACTGTCAGAGCTAGAAGCTGCACGTATCCTAAACGGCATTGGTAATGTCTTAGAGGGAGGCTGAATACTAAACCATCCTTATTACCTTGTCTATTTCATATGAACACATTAATACATAAAATGCATATTGCTTTATTCTCTACTGGCAATACCACATATTGCTTTCTGTTTCACATTTGTGCCTGCATTACACACGGGGCTATGCTTACTTCTGTAAGCAGAAGTGCTGAGGCAGGAGCTACAGCTCCCTCCATAGTCAGCAGAGAGGGTCTCCTGCTCTGCTAAATAAAGTAGTGCTAGTGAGCAAACCTGAGTGCTGATCCCTAATAGGCCAAAGTGCTCAATTTCAGTTCACTCCCACCTCCGTTTTGGAGCAAACCAACTGGACCTGAGACAAAGTCTTGGGAATGGCTGGGGATGGGTTGCTCCCGGGACCATTCCTGGCAGGCAGTATGAACGTGGGTGCACCAGTTGTGGCTCTCTGCCTCGCACAGTCCTCCGGTGCAGTTCCAGCACCCCTTGTGCCACACGCACTCTTGGTGCTGAACAAACACCGCTGGCATGGAGGGCAAAGCTGTCTTCTTATCCAGGGCAACCCTGCGTTCCCTCAGATAAATGTTCCAGGGATGACAAGGAACAACCTGGTGGCCTGGTGACCATGGCATCTTGAGCATCTGTAAAGAGCAGAAATGAGCCTCCCATGTAACCTGCCAGGAGCTGCTCCAGCAGCTCAGCACTCCGCACTGAGCACTTTTCCACATTAAGACACCTCTCAAGGCCACCTACACCAAGGCTTCCAGCATGAATGAGAAGTGTGGCACCTCAGCAGAGGTGCCGCTTGGCACAGATGAGCTTGGGCTCCACCACAGCACTAGGTGACCTGTGCCAGCATCTCTGGGCACAGGCAGGAGGAAGAGGGTACAGTCAGGTACTAGCTTCCCCTGGGGAATCAAGCAGGCTGACCTGCAGTTCCCTGTATCCTTGCTGCCTTTATTTTAAAAATATGTGTAATGTTCTTGTGGTCATCGGGGTCCTCTCCTGCTTGCCCTGATTTCCTGTAGATGACAGGCAGTGACCTTGCAAGGACACTGGCCAGCAATATTGACACTCTTGAGTGACCATGAGCTGACTCCGTGGGTTTGCACGCACGCGCGCTGTCTCAGTGGTCTGTAACTGCTGCTCCCCCAATGCCCTTCTCTTCTCAGCCAGTGCTGACGGGTGCAAAGGTCAGGGAGCCATGTGACACTGGTGCAAAAAACAGTGCTAATTACTTCAGCCTTTTCTGTGTTGTCTGTCACTGCGTTGTCTCTCCCATCCATCTGTGGACCCATGTTATACCTGTAGGTATCTCTTTTTACCTTGCTACACTTCACATCCCTTGCTAATTTTAGTTCCAGCTGGGCTTTAGCCTCCCTGATTTTAACCTGAAGTGCTTGGAAGCAGGAGCAAAAACCTCTGTTCACTTCCTGCATATTCCCTGTCTGTATTTTAGTTCATTAGGATGGTCCTTGCCTGGCCAAATGAGCTGTCAGCTGAAGTTTCCTATGCTCCTGCACAAGGGGATAATTAATGCATGAGCTCTCAGGAAGTTCTCTTTAAAAGCCAATTAGTTCTTCTGGGGACTCTTCCCCTTCACTGCTGCTTTCCACAGGCTCTTTCCCAAGTAAGCCAGTCTGCTCCCCCAGAGTCTTAACTCTGCCGCTCACCTTCCCGCTTCTCTGCTGCATGTCACCTCGTGGCTGCTGCAGCCCGAGCAGCGCTCTGACTGCTCTCACCCCCACTTCTTCCCAACTCCTCAGCAGGAGGTCAAGCCAGCCTTAAGCAGAAGGACGGGACTTCCCCCGCTCTTGCATTTGTATTAGGAAAATGCCATCACTGAGATCCAAGAACGCCCTGGATTGCCTGCCTGATGCCATGCTGCCCTTCCAGCAGACAACCAGGCAGCTGAAATCCCCAGCAAGAACAAGGGCTCCAAGTGGGAGACTTCTAGCTTGCAGAGAGCCTCAGCCCCTGCCTCCTCGTGGCCTGCAGTACACACCTACCACAACAGCCCCCAGGCTCCTCCTCACTCTGATCTTGACCCAGAAACTCTCAGCAGGCACGTCTCTGGTTTGACACTGAGGCACTGTGTAGCCAAGGGGCTCCTTAATGTAAAGCATGACACCCCCTGCTCTTCTCTGCCTGGCCTTCCTAAATATCCTGGATCCACCCGTGGCCACGTCCCAGCCAGGCACACTGCCCCACAAAGCCCCTGGGGCTCTGGAGGTAGAGACTGCAGCTCTGCCTGGCGGTGCAGCTGCTGCCCCTTACTGCCAGGTGCTCCGCACCAGCATACAGGCACCTGAGGGAAGCCTCAGAACGCCTGCCTGTTTGAGCCAAGCAGAAACGGGATGGGATCAAATCTGCCTTCTTTAGGCATATTATTTGTAGCTGTAGAGGGAAGCAGGTGCAGGAATTTTCCATCATTAGCAAAACCAGCCTGGTACCTTGGAAGGCCTCTAGCAAGAGACCCCATGCATTTAACTCCCACCCCTTTTTTTGCCTAAAGCACCAAGTCAGAAGTGTCTCCTGGATATGCCCAGGGCCACGTGGTAGCGTCAGACTGTAAGCAAGAGTCCCCGCTGAACTCACAGAGGCTTTTTAAAAATCAGTGGCATTACTTCGTGATGAGTATCAGCGACTGTTCAACACTTCCTACTGACGGCATTAACCTTCCCATGAGATTAGCATGTACTCATATCAATTGCTTTGAAGGGGTCAAGAATCACTATTAATGCAATTTTCATGAGTGTTTAATGTTATATTTTAAATTATTAGTGGCAGGTGTGATGCTTGTTAGGGAATTTTTGTTAAAATGTCTAGAGGGAGTTCCATAAAATGTTTCACAGAGGACCTATTTAAAAAATGTAGCAGATTTTAATACTCGCAGCCTAACAAAACAGACTGAAAAAAGATGTCTATCTGCAGTGGTGGAAATCGGACTTTTGAAGCACAGATACAGAAAGGAATAGGCAAGGAGGCAAACAAAAGTCCCAGCTTGCTGCTGCTCCATCCTGTTTCCCAGCCCTGGAAAGTGCTGCTTTTCACCTTCCATGTGCCAACTTCAGGCACTCTCCATGCATATTTTGCCTTTGTGCAGGGAATTCATGTGGTCCAGTTTCCCCTTCAAACTTGCTTATCCCTCATTGTACAGTTCATTCCAAAAAACCACCGGACAAGTTTTGACGGATTCACCATCTGTCAGATCCAGAGGGTATGACCAGCTTAATGAGTCAGTGACTGAACTCCTCCCAGTCTGTTTCCAGTTTCATTTGTAACCTCGGATGAAGCACTTCTGCACAGTGTTCTGCTCAGAGGCCGTGCAACGTCAGGGCTGAGAGCAAAGCCAGTGTTTAACCTGCTCCTTAAAACATATGGTTTCCACCTCTTGGGGCTTTAATTGGATGGTTGGATTTTGCTTTGATGAGGTGAGATCTTACAAAGTGGTGAACTCATGTGGGGTCAGCCGTTACTTTTCTAGGAATGCCCAATAGCGTGTGGTCATACATAAGCCTAAAAGCCTTTCCAATTTATTTTTTGGTTTTATTTCATTAAATGATTGACAACTGATCTGCTGGTCTGATATAATCTGTAGAAGGATTTGGTTTAGGAAGTACTATCCACCTTTTAGAGAAATGGACTCTCATAAATCAAATTTGTTTAGTGAACAACAGAATTAAGGGGGTTTGGACTAAAACTGATGTTTTTGCATGTGGTTGCCCTCTTTCCCGCATGTGTCTTTCACGTACACCAGACGCTAGGTGTTGGGCGAGAAGGTTACTCTCTGATCTCAGGGATCAGAGCTGACTGGGAGATGATCTGTTGTTCTTCTGGGCCTCTCTGCAGCACTAAAGGAAGGTTCTGTTGGCAGACAGACAAACAGCTCTGTGTTGACAGATCTTTGTTTGAAGATCCAGTGTATCAAGAGCAGCGTTTCCCTGGTATCTTGTGGGCAGTGTTGGGCCAAGTCCTTGATTTGTATGCTGCCAGGTGTTGTAACTAAGCAATTCTAACTTCCACAGGGCAATAACGACTTGGTAAGGATCGTAACCTGGCAGACCATCTTTTCAAGTAAGTGAATGTAAAAATTCCAAATTGTACAATAATACAAGTCCAAATAAAATCCCAAATTGTACAGTAATAAAAGTCTTCCCCCCCCCCCCCCCCATTTCTCNTTTGCACAGCCAGTGGCTTTCGGCATGTGCTGGGCCCCGATTTTTAAAGCAGTGCATCTAAACAGGCTTCCCAAATCTCACCTCTGGATGCCTGCAGGCAGGTGAGTGCCCAGCTCTCAGTTTAACGGCTGCAGACCCACTCGGGGCACACTTGGATTTAGCAGCATGCTCTCACGTGTGTTGCTGCTGACTCTATCAGTGGCTCTGTTTCAGTCAAATCTAGTTAGATCTTTCTTTTGACAGCCAAAAGCAGAAGGGAACTGTTCTCCTGCCAAAAATCAAGTCCCTGATCTAAAGCCTGAAAAAGCTGAAGATCTTAAAAATAGAGAGAGAAATTTAACTTCAAAAAACACGTGTTTCTTCCGATTGCATTTTCAATGGGTCTGAAGTGGGTTTGCTGGAATTCATATATTTAGCACGAGAGAGTGAGCAATTATGCAAAATGTGAGCTCAGATGATTGCTTTGGTAAAGTTACCTGGGATTAAAACAGCCTGTGGTGTAAAGTCTTAGGCAACCTTAGCTGCACTGCTGCCAGCTCTGCCTGTCAGGCAAGAAACGCATCATCCCACGGTTTTGTCAGCTTCTGTCTGCAACCACCACCATCCACACCCTTTTCTAGTGCTACTGTAACTCTTCCTACTTGTTAAGCAATTAATCTCTCCACACTAGATCAGTGGGATTAAATGAATGGTGTCGGTAAGTTCCTTACCGATAAATTCTGACATTACTTTCATTTTGAAAGGATTTTACAGAGGATGTTAATAGTGGTGTCCCCGTTTACAGATTCAGATAACCAAGGCAGAAGGTAAATAATTGGCTAGAAGTCACCCTGCAGGCCAGGACAGCCAGGAATTAAAGTCCCACGTAACAGGGTCCAACCGAGGAAGGGCAACTTTCGTTGAGATATTGGAGTAGGGTCTAATTGGCATCTGTATGCGTAAAGAAGAGCCCAAAGCAAACACTGGATTACAAACAACTAAAGCTGCACTGAGAGCTGAGAGAGAGATACATTCAGATAAATGAACAAAACGCCTCTGTCAACACAGTGAAAATGGCTGGAGAAGGAATGTTATACAGGGATCAGAAAACTATGGAATATATCTGAAAGTCTCTTCTTTCCGAAGAGACCAAACAATGTTGCGAGAATAGGATGAACTTTGGAACAAAGGGAAGTTTCAAGGCAATACACAGCTTATTTCAACTTGTTTCTAGTGTTAAATTCCTATGGTCAATTCCTGTTTTTCTTTTTTAAACTAGAGTGTTCCATATAGTCCCAACCTCGTACTACCACCAGCAAACTGATGTGATCCAGGACCAGGGTTTTTGTCTTGTCAGGGGGCAGAAATACTTATAAAACGGTACCAAACCATATTCCTTGGCCCACTGAAGATGCATAATTCTGTGTAGAGAAAAAGTTTCTGAACCTTGAGAACTACACACTAACTTAACTTGTAAGAAGAAGTTTTGGCATGACTGTCAGTGCTATTCCCAGGTTTCAGATGTTACGTAAGCTGCTACTATAAACAGTATTTGCTGATCTTTTTTGCATATTCAGCTGGGTGATCTCCCTCAGCCCAATGCGGTGGTATTTCTCAACTTACATGGCAATTCTTCTGCCACAGTCAGATCCTTTTCTGCCTCACTGTCTGTCTAGCCCCATCGCTCTTACATTCTTGTCTGCACAGCAACCTGTTTTCCTCTGAGAACCCATCTTTTCCCCATTTAACCTACAATCTTCTTGAGAGGTGAGAGAGAGATTGAAATCCTCCTGGGCTGAAACAAATCTGTGATTCGGGCCTCCCACTTCCTGGGTGAAGCTATCAACCATTAGGATATCACACAAAAGTCCTGCAGCGTCTCACCATGCCTCTTGGCTGAACTGACATCCCCAGGAGATTTAGACCCTAATCCACCTGCTTCTGAGCGCCAATGAAGGGACAGGAGCTAATTCCCAGCTCTTGGGGCTGGGGGGAGTTCTGGGCACATGCACAAAGCGCTCAGTAGTTTTCTGGAAGGCATCTTCTGATGCATGCCATGTATCAACAATATAAAAGCAGTAAAAACATGTAAGTATTCCTGCTCTCTGCTGAAACACAAAAATTTGAGCTTCTTAAAGCTGGACCAGTTCTCTGATCTAGTTCACAACACCACCTTGCAAACAATTATGCAAACACACCTAAAGGAGAGACTGAGGCAGTGCTGCAAATCTAAACAGTGTTTCAATTAAACATTTAATCTCTTGAAAGCATAACGTCATGCCTAAAATCCACCCAAATCCTTCTTGGGATCTGACCCCCATCTTGGATTACTAATCATATCTACCACATTTTGCATTACTGTGAAGTAATTTATAAGTCAGCTCTTATCATGAAATCCAGTGCTATGGAGACAATCACAATAACAAAAATCTACACACAAACCAAACAAATCCTCCCCCCTTCTCATGAAGTCAGTCTTTAGTATAGTGCGTCCCGCAGCTGAACTTCTTTGTTGTGTTTCTTCAGGGAATCCTTTTAAGAGATAAGCTTGACAGCATGATCTGATGAGAAATTTTATCTGTTTGTGACTGTGTTGGGCCAGCAATGGAAAAAAAAAAGCTTTTTGTTAGCTCTCTTGAGTCTTTATTAACTGTAACATACAGAATGCCTCCAGCTTCTGAGATGGCTGTTAAAAATGTTGACAGGTTGTCTTTGTGACAGCCAGCTCTTGTGACAATATTCTGTGAAAGCATTGCTTCTAGCCGGCTACGGATTTGGCGTGAATATTTTCTGTTTAATGCATTGTGTCCCACATTTTGTATTTGGGACTTACATATAAAAAGTATTGAGTGCTGTGCTTGTCGGGCAAGTCTGGAGACTCCTGGAACATTACAGATCTCTCTCCTGATGGCGTTGTAGAAATATAAGCCAGTCTGCTCATGGAGGGCTGCCAGACCTAAGGGGACAGTTTCCTGTAGCACAACATAACTTCATTCCTGATGCTACAGCCTGGAACTGTTTTCCTGGATCTTGGTCTAGTGCTGGGTCAGGCCCTAATGGTCTGTACAGGAATGAGGAATGCTCTGTGCCAATCACACCATATTTTCCAAATCTTGATTAAAAACAACTGAATGTTAATGTGTTTAATTTTTATTTAGTTCAGGCTTTTCACATGCTCAAGTATGGGAGCTGACCTATTGTATTTATACAATACTGCTTTGAGGCAGAGGGCAAACCACCAAAGAGGCTGTGTGCAGCTGGCCACATTGGACTTTGGTCCCTATTCTAATTTTTAAATTCATGAGGCAATGACTAGTACTGCTTACAAGGTGTGGGCTGAGAATAACTGATGCAATTAATTACTGAAATTCTTCATCTACTGGCTGGCCTCATTATGCAGACCTTTACAGAAGACAGCCAAGTCAGTAGTAATATTTTAATATGTGCCATTAGATCAGGCCTTTAGAGTGAGGCACAAATAATCATCATAGTGTCGTGGTTTAGCCCCAGTCAGCAGTCAAGCACCACGCAGCTGCTTGCTCACTCCCCCCTGGTGGGATGGGGGAGAGAATCGGAAGAGTAAAAGTGAGGAAGCTCATGGGTTGAGATAAAGACAGTTTAATAGGGAAAGAAAGAGCTGCGCACGCAAGCAAAGCAAAACAAGGAGTTCATTCACTGCTTCCCATGGGCAGGCAGGTGTTCAGCCATCTCCAGGAAAGCAGGGCTCCATCACGCATAACGGTGACTTGGGAAGACAAACGCCATCACTCCCAATGTCCCCCACTTCCTCCTTCTTCCCCCAGCTTTACATGCTGAGCATGACACCATATGGTGTGGGATATCCCTTGGGTCAGTTGGGGTCAGCTGTCCTGGCTGTGTCCCCTCCCAGCTTCCCGTGCCCCCGGCACAGCATGGGGAGCTGAAAAAGTCCTTGACTAGTGTGAGCGCTAC